>KN511061.1:4795-15805 GCA_000787155.1 Scartelaos histophorus
GCCGAGGAAAACAAGAAAGAGCCTTTATGTAGACAAAAGGTGAGTGAAGATGTACATATTTAAAGAGCAGTGTCCTGTAGTAATTTATTGTTAATATTATGTTGATATCTTAATGTTTCAGCAACACAGGAAGGTTTTGGACAAAGGTAAACCAGAAGACATAATGCCAGCTATCAAAGGAACCAAGGTACAATGTTATTTACATTTATCTCTTAAAAATATTGGTACAAAGTGTTGGTACAAAGGAGTTTCAGTTATTATATTACAAAAATAAAAATATAATAGATATAATTGTGTGTGTGTTTGTGTATGTATATATACACACACACACACACACACACATACATACACACATACATATACACACACATACACGTATATATATATATATATATATGTGTGTGTGTATATATATATATGCGCGCATGTTTTAAAACTGAGTGGATTTCAGCTGATGTTCCCAAAAGCCTCCATTTCTTCTCAAGTGCTATTGTTAGTCTGTCATTTCTAAAATTACGTATCAAAATGTGTCCTGGAAGCGACATCCCTGATGTTGTGACAATCAAAATGATATTTTGCTTATTAAAACTGACCCATCTCTGTGATTAATGCTTTATTAAATTTGCTGTGAGTGACCGGGGAAAACCATGTGAGGGGGATTGATTGCTTTCCTTGTGTCCGTCACAGGAGCGATTACCCACAGTGCCTTTATCCGGGATGTTTAACAAATCCGGAGGAAAAGTTAGACTCACATTCAAACTGGAGCAGGATCAGTTGTGGATTGGAACAAAGGGTGAGGACGCAGTCTGGCTCATTATTCTCAATTCAAAGCATCTTTATTGTGCCATTGTTACAGAAATGCGTTTCCATTTTGTGTGTGTGTGTTTATTTCTGCAGAGAGAACAGAGAAAGTCCCAATGGGCTCCATTAAAAACGTAGTGTCTGAGCCCATCGAAGGCCACGAGGACTATCACATGATGGTAACTGTTATTTACTGTGCTAATGCCTGTCTTTTGGAGATCATTTAAATGGAATGGGGATTTACGTCTGAAATAAATGGAAAGGCAGTTCAGTTGTAGGAGTAAGGGTTGTGCTTCTGCAATGTGAATAATGAATAAGAAAACATGCACAAAAAATATGTTAAAGGTCCTCGATTACAGGAAAAGCTCGTCAGCTTTAGGCCATGTTATAATGTTGTGCCTTAAAAACATACTAGACTTGAAGTTGTTTTTGTTTCATTCACACATGTTTGGGTAATCATTTTATTATTAGTTTGTCCAAAGCTCAAAATGTTCTGTTCTCCACCGTGATGTCATAAAGTGGTAGTTTTCATGTCAACAGCTACATTTGACCTTTTGTTCAGTAAATATTGGCAATTCCAGGACTGTAATCATCCAAATGAGTTTAGTGAAGGTTTATGGGGGAGCACTTCCTGTATTACTACATGACAGACATCACAAGATGGAACAGAGTGTTTTCAGTTTGAGTGAAGAAAACCATCTAAATGTGGAGGGTTTGTATGTTAAACATGTGTAAATGAAACAAAACAAAACTCTTGAGTATTATTTTGATGAGGAAACAACATAACATAGATCAGAAAATGGGCCCTTGAAGCTTTTATATCTACTACAGCTGATGCTTCTGTGACTACTATTGCTCCTACTCTTTTGGGTACTTCTGTTGCTAAGCTACAACATGTAATACGATTACTAATTCTTTGTATTACTCATGTTTCCATCAGTACTTGTACCATCACTCTACTAAATATTTCCCTTTAGTTTAGCAACATGATTAATTGCTTGTGTATACCCTTACTCTTTTGGAGACAGAATCAGTCTTCTAGAAAACCATTTGATAAGATATGTTTGCAGGTTTGACTCTGTATGGGAATCTTTTTTTTTTTATTTTATTTAATGTGTTTAAGGAAATACTGGTGTACAGATTTAAAAGGCAGCGTTACTTAAGTGTCTGCATTTCTATGAAGCAGGCCACTGAAGTTGAGTGGAGTTTTTTGTTATTGTTTGGTCTTCAGTAGAGCGGCAAATGTCAGTGACTTCTTTATATTTAACCTTTAAAAGCACTTGTGTTCTGCACTGTGAAATTGAAGGCTGTTTCAGATGGAGAACAGGAAGCCTTCAATAAGAAAGATGGCTGTAACAAACTTAAGATTCAATAGCTCAGAGCTGCAAGGGGAAAGTAACCAAATTTAGACAGAACACAGACAGTCTGAAAAAGCTACTGCTCAATAGTGGTGATAATAGTCTTAACCCTGAGTCACTTAAATTCAATATTTCTTCATTTTGAATGGAGTTAGTTAGTAGTAAAAGCATTGTCAGTTCTTTTAAAGCATTTGTAAAGACAGAGAATTGGACATTATTAAGCATATATTGTTTTCCCTGGTCTGCATTATATATACAGATGCGAGCCAATTATTCAGATGCTTTGTGTTTTATCCGTTAATTAGATGATTTGCAAAATTGTTGGAGTTTGCTTTTTACTATGACCAGTTCTCTGTTGTCTCCACAGGCTTTTCAGCTCGGTCCAACAGAAGCCTCTCAATACTGGGTCTACTGGGTGCCTGCACAGTTTGTTGATGCAATCAAAGACACAGTCCTTGGAAAATGGCAGTATTTCTAATGTGCCTCAACAGTGACATTTCTGAACTGAGAATAAAGTAAAGCATAAATATAACTGGAGACCGCAGTGAGGCTTCAAGACCTTTGTGGATTTTAAAGAGGAAGTGAACTGATGCCGTGGACTAATCATATTCTTTTTAGGGTCAAAATGCACTATGTGGCAGCAGAACATTTCTCAGCCCAAATGTTTATTCAAGATTTTCATCAAATTCAAGGGAAAACAGTGAAACAATTGTACAGAAATTGCTAACACTTTTCTTCATTTATTCTTAAAGAAATAAAACTTATTTAATGAAATAAATCATGTTTATCATTGTCGCTTTGTACTTCAGAATATTAATTTTCATTCTACCATTGCATAACATGGGAAAATTATGCAGTTTGCCAAGTTTTGAAAAAAGAAATATAGAATTTTCTCTTGCTTTCAAGTGTGACCCTAATGGTGACATATAATTTTACATATATACATATAGTAACTTATATAGTAAACTATATTTGTTTCTGTGGCATTTATTTAATTATCGGGGTGGTTTTATTATGAAAAGTTTAAAACGGAAGTGTAGGTTTGGGGAGACAAACGAAACTTCCTGTTTATGAACTGTTGGCGGGAACTTGTGTCTGAATTTGTCAGAAAACGAATGGTAATGTATTTACAGATCTAACTATTTATCATCAACATTTAAACATTTAAAACACATATTATTTTAGCTTTGTGTTTGTGTAGTGAGTTGCAGATGTACAAAGCAGAGAAACCCGTAGCGGATAAGACGCGCCCTCCCCCGGTGAAGGTGCTGTCGGCTCAGCTGAGAGCGGCGGGCGGCACAGGGCCCACGGACAGCGGGGAGGGGCTGCGGATCAGGGTGGCCCCGGGCCGCAGCCTCCTGGTCTCCCTGGTCTGGATGCAGGGGACGGTGCTGGAGGTGCAGCTGGAACGAAACACGATACTGCTGATGGATGAGACCGGGACGTTTACAGTGCAGGGGGTGAACAGCGTCCCCAAAGGAAAACCATGTTTGATACAAGGTAAATATTAACAGCAGGGTGACCAGACCAGTAAATGGGGACCATTTACTCAGGACAGCCCCAGTTTTGAGCACTGTGTCGCCTGCCATAGCACATGTATCCAAAACCACTGATTTGTCCCAGTTTTATACAAGAAATGTCACAGCTGTCCGTATTTTTGACCAACCTGACAACAGTAAAGAGAGGCATAAATTGGCACTTGTGTAAAACACAGAAATGCTGCTTAAAATGACCAAAGCACAAAAAGTGACTATACTGACTCACATGTTAGTAATAAATGGGCTGAGTGTATTACAAAGTTACTTAATTACGCATTTTTTCCACAATTTTATCTCACCAAAACCAACTACCCCAAACTGGGGGTGTCCCAGTTTTTGATTTTGCAAATCTGGTCACCCTATTCTAAAGGTTTTTCTAGGTGGAATCCGTTTAATCTCCATGTCATTGCTTTGCCTGGAATGTTTCAGACTATGGCATCTATCCGTCTTGCATTTATTCATTTATCAAGTGTTTCTCAGAAATGTCCCCAAAACATTCAGTCTTCCTGTCAGTAAGCCTGCCTCTCCAGAGATCAGAACTGTAACCAGGCCTCGTGGCCACCTGGTTGTCTCCATGAAGATAGATGAACTCGATGCCATACTGTGGAACATTCCTGGCAAAGCAGTTACTCCATACAAGAACCAAACTTTTAAAACTATTATAAACCAACACTCTTTTTCATTCCAAGTTTTTTCAGTAATGTTAGGGATCCATTAGTACTATACAAATATATAATATAATTTTTTGGTGCAAAGCTAGAAATAAGTATTATAGCTTTTTACATAATTATGGGCCAGCGCTACTTCTTGGTGTATAATATGTGTATTATAACTTCCATAAAAACATTTTCCAATACAGTTCACAAAATCAAAGTACCACACAGCCTGAAGTTAATTGCTGTGAAGTGTATTGACAAAATGCCCTTTCTTCAATCAAATACCAATTTCCTGACATCAAATCTCCATCTATTAAACCCTGAATAGCTGATATTATTGCTCTGCTTCCACTGGCACCACACACTTCACCGGCCTCATGCTCAGTGTCTTTACAGGCAAATATGTCATGGTGATGGGTGTGATTCAGGCGGCCTCCCCGGAGCCAGTCATCCGTGCCGTAAAAATGGCCGACCTCTCGGAGCAGGCGGCGCTTCACCGGAGGATGTGGAAGCTGGAGGTGGAGGACTTGCAGCGGGTGATGGCTTGAATTCAAAGCCGCTCGCAAACGCCGATGATGGGGTCCCGTCACAGCTTGGGGGCGAAGCGGTGCCAGCGTGATTGATGTAAAAACCTACCTCAATGGACCAAATGGCAGAGTGGAGATGTTAGTGTTGAAAGTGCTTGGGTATAGGGCGAGTCATTATGCTTGAAAAATGAAGACCACAGCAGAAGATTGGATATATGGACTTGACACAGGCCATCAGTCAAACGTGTTAGTAGTTAACTTTTCTGTATTAAACTGAATGTTGCAATTCATGAAACGCAAACTTTCAAAAACTAAATTAGGGGAAAAAACTAATAAAATAACACGTATATAATTGTACAGTCAAGTAACCCAATCCCACTGAGGCTTGTGTGTGTTTGGGGGTTACAATAAAACAAGTTTGGAAACATCTTAAGGGCAAAAATAGATATTACCAAAGACACTACTTAGCAAGCATACTATATCAACTTATGATTGAATATACGATAGCTGGAACAGTGTAATTTGGGGCTCAATATTTGTCATGTGTAGAATTTCTTTGCAAAAGTGGGGAGATTTGGGGTATTTTTGTTGCAACACTGACATTTGAGCTGTAAAAAGGTTGAATAACTGCCTTCTATGACCAACTATTGACACATAATAGTACATTCTGTTGTTTGTTGCAGCTCAGGCCTCTTTAATTCCATTGCCAGCATTTCCTGCTTTATCGTGTCAAGAGGCATTAAGTAATTTCAATATTGTTTATAGCAGTTTCCTTCTCTGTACTACTTTATCAGGCTTCAAAATCTGTTATTGGTGTGATAAACTGTGATTGTGCACCTACTGTAGCTACCTTTGGTCCTCTGATCACATTTATACACAGATAAGTGTCTTGCTCAATAACACAGACCCTCCTCAAAATGGTATGCCCTGAGATTTAATACTTTTTAATTAGTTGTCACCTGCCCCTACAGTTACTGGACCTTAGGTTAAATGAACATTACTGGTTCAAACCAATTTTTGAAAAATGTTTTATTTTTTGTGCCCATTACAATGGTAACACTATTAGATAAAATGGAAAGTGAAAATGATGTATACTTAGGGAATAAAATAGTCAAATTAACTGTCATTTTTAATTACCCCTTACACATTTGCTCTTAAAGGTAAGGGTATAAAGTTAACATATAAACTTCAGAAATAAAATTATTACTTTGTCAACTGTTAGGTATTTGAACACAACTGTGATCGGTGTTAACATGCTTTTTTCACCGCCGTTTGAGTGTCATTGTTGTTTTCATATGAACACACTTTTGTAGTTCAGATGAGAGAAAACCAAACACTTCACAGGATCGCTCCATGATGGCCCTTTAAAAATCATAAGCTTTCAGTGGCCCTCAAGAATAGCCCGATGTAGTAACTTTAATCCAAACATGTCTACTTTTTCCTTTTGATTTGAACATAAATGCAGTTCATTATTTAATGTCTCTTAGGAGAAAACTGTATTTTCCAAAATCATTATCATTCGGTGCTATAAGATGATCTTTTCTAGCTTTGGCAAGTTTCATCAAAAGGAATTCCCTGCGCTCCCTCCACTCCCTCAGCTCCTGCTCCCCGTGAGCCAGTTTACACATCTCGTCCTCTGTGCATGTGCCTTTGAGGAACCTGCGGACAGACAATTCACACTGTTAGACATAGGAAGTTGATACTGAATATGCTAGGACTGCACAAAATACTTTACAGCTACTGCATTTAATAATAATATATTAGTCTTGTATAGTGTACTGCTTTCCCTGATGTTCAAAGTCACTTCACTCTTACTGATTTTAAGTGTCTTGCCTAAGGATTCCCAGTGCTCTCCCATGTACTAACCAGGCCCTGCCCATTTACCGCAGGCTTAAAGTTTTGGTTAAATGAACAAAGAATTCTGACATTTAATTACTGTTCTCTCCATTACAGGTTTGTATGTTGATTATTCCACACTCACCTTTCACAAACTCTAAAAGTGCCTGTGGGAAATCGATACTGCCAGCAGTTCTGATCA
Organism: Scartelaos histophorus; assembly: GCA_000787155.1. Lineage (NCBI taxonomy): Eukaryota > Metazoa > Chordata > Actinopteri > Gobiiformes > Gobiidae > Scartelaos > Scartelaos histophorus. Next base: position 11,714 of record KN511061.1, read on the forward strand.
TCCTCAGAGTTAAAGACTCGGTCCTTGTGTTTTTCTGAAGTGATATGCTGTTGCCACTGCTTCTCACTGTTGCAGTTTTTACCACAAAGCCAGCAATGATTACCAGCCTGTAGGGACACATAAGGGGCAGTAATACATCGGTAGGCAGCAGAGAATTGGATCTTATTTGAGTGGTAATATTTTAAACTCACCACTTCTTCTGCATAGTCTGTTGGCATATGGATCTGTTTGCCATTTTCCCGAACAGAGTTGTTAGAGGAGTCGTCACCCCAGCCGGGCTTCTGAGACAGCAGCCACTGCTCATAAAGCTGCTCCATGTCCCCAACTACAGCAAAACACAGTATTTGTGACAATGTGAAGACAAAACCTGAGGAAAAAAAAACCTCCAAAACTTACTGTTATTTTCCTTCATATAGGTCCACAGATCTCTCTCTTCAACACTATGAGCAAAAGTGCAATTGCCAATGTACTGGCACTTCTTACCAGCAGTTACGTGCATGCAAATCTGAAAACAAAAATACTTTAATTGTGGCCATTTAAGAATGAGAACATTATACATCAAGGTCTTCAGACACACCTCAAACTGGGCAGGTATTGGCTTTTTGGTTGGAAGTGAACGAACAGTTGTCCACTTTTTCCTTTCATTGGAGCTAACTAGAACCACTCTTCTATCTTTGGCCCACCTGAGAAGTTACAGGTTTTATTGTTATGTAAAATACATTCATTTGTATTAACACAAGGTTTTGTAACAACTGGAGGACTCACGGGTGCCTGGCCTTAGCAGAACAATACTTTTTGTTTTTGTCAGCTTCACTTAACTGACCATTTCTCCAACACTGGCCACACACAAACATCATCTTTAGATTTGGAGGCCCAAATCTGGGCTGTGTGTTAGGAAGCTGCCAAGACATTATAAAAACATAAATATTTCACATTCAGAACCAGATGTGAGATACATTTGGGTTTGGATGTTACTGTTACCTGTGCTCCCTGCAGTGAGGCTGTCGCAGCCCAAAACTTTTTTGCTTCTTGGACTATATTTTCATGAGTAAGACCTGGAACAAATAAGAGAATACTTTATTTAACTCACAAACAAAGGTTCTTAATTTAGAAACTACATCTTGCAATACATATTTAACACATTTCAAAAACAACATGGCTTGCCTGGTGTTCTTACCCAGATCACGCTGCATCATCCACACCTTGAGCTCGATGAGGCTGTGGGCGTAGAAACACTCGTCCTCTCGGCTGCAGCCGTACCTCACCTCGTGACGACACAGGTCGAGCTGACACAGCGGCGTTAGGGGTCGGATCTTGGAATAACGAACCATGTTCTCCTTCAAAATATGAACCAGGCACCTACACAGACAAACATCCATCAGCTTTTAACTGATCCTTGTGTGTTTAATGAAAGCTCTGGAAATGTAACTGAACTAACTCACTTATGGGACTCAAAGTCATGTTTTGTCACTGGGTGAGAGCAAAGAGAAGGACAATCTTTATTGGTTTTGCTGATTATTCTTGGTTTGTGATCAAAACATACCTGTAAAGAAAAGGAAAGGAATTTATGAATATTTGCTCAAAATGAGTTAATGAAAATATCCATAATAATCAATATTCATGATATTGATTGCACAATTATCTTTGCGTAGAACTAGTTTGAATCCATAGACCTATGCTTTAAATGATAAAAGCCATACTTAAAAATACTTACTTCACAAAGAAACATAAAAATGCCGTGATGCTCCTGTAAGATTTTTGGGACCGTCAGCCTGACGTTGGAGTGGGGCCCGAAAGGATCAAAGAGCAGCTCCCTGGAGATAAAGCCTTTTCGCTCCAGAGTCCAAACATCAATTTCTTCCTGACAGTATGCAAATGTGCAATGGCCCGGGTACAAGCAATCCTGTCCAACCGCCACCTCTGCAACAACACAGATGACATTTAAAACGCTGGCTCTTCATTCACACCGTGGAAAAGCATGAAATGTGACTGGTGGATTCATCAAACAGGGACCAAAAGAAGTGCTTCACTAATAACAGAACAAAGTAGGAGAAGTGATATTGTGGAAAGTACCTTTGCAAATGTAATAAGGCCCAACATATTGGGTTTTTGTGGGTCTTGGTCGTATTAACTTCCAAGTTTTATCTGTTGAATGCTTGAGTCTACCAAGTAAAGCATCTTTTTTGCATTTATGTTCTTCTGTGTGAAGCGTGTAGTCCAATACACCAGAACCTGCACATACAAAAAGAACATCATGTTACATACCATTTGCATTTTGGTTGTTACAGCCTCAGCTAACTATAATGAATAGACATACAGATTATTTTAAAAATCAGTTGGTCAAAATTGATCTGATTGTTAGCTGCCATTAGCACCGCATGCCCGCATGGAAAAATGATCAAACACAATATATATATTGTGTGATTTTGGTTTTTAGGGTGGCCATCATAAAGGGCCCATATCATACCATTTTCTGAGCCATGTTGCAATATGTTTGAGAAAAGAATTTGTCCTAAATATGCAAGGTTTGTGTGTTAAACGCCGGGCACTATTCGCACTACGTCACAAACCAGGAAGTTTGGAAAGAAGCAATTACAACTTCTGGTGGGCTCTGTTCACAGTAGTAAGTTTGACAAAATCTAGAAAAAAATAAAAATGGCCCATTTTCTTCATCTAAATGTCACATTAGCATTCTGTGATATGTGTGGTTGTAATTGTTGATTATCCAAACATAACTGTCATTAGACGAGCCCAGAACTACACCACTTCTTTCCAGACGTGTTCCTGGTTTGTGACTTAGACGAGCCCAGTGTCGGTAACTACACTTCTTTCCAAACTTCTTCCTGGTTTGTGACACAAGCGTAAATAGAGCCTATACACTATGTTCCACCTTGTGATGTCATGTAGTAAAGTAGGAAGTGCTCCACTATGTTTTTAAACTCCATACACATTCACTAGAATGACTTGGGAAGTTATGAAATCTGGGCTGAAACCATCCATCTCTGCTGAACTACAAATAAAAGGAAGCCGTTAATAAATATACCACTACATGACATCACAGGGTGGAACAGAGCAATATGAGCTTTGGAGATGTAGACAGTCTAATAATACAACTCTGTATGTTTGTGAGAACATTATACATTATAACATGGCTTAAAGCTCACACAAATCCAATTTGTGTAATATAGCACATTTAAATAGCAGTAAAAGTGGAGCGAGTAAGGCGATGTGGTGTGACATGGGGGGCAGGTATGATGAACACATCATATTACAACCCCCAAAGCAGGACTCAAGTAGTGACGTTGTAAATTCGTATATTCCAGTTTTCTATGGAATATCACTGGAATATCACCATTCATGTGGTACTTATACAATATTATACAAATATGCGGTATGAGAGACAACAAAAAGAGGGACAGGTAGTCGCCCCAATTAAAACGTTTTTAGTGAAGTCAACTTAATCTACTAATAAAATAATCTTGAAAGCACAATAGAACAGTATTGATCAATAATGAAACTAAAATCATCATTAGAAAATTATGCTGATTAAACTCGCCTGTTTTAACATAGCAGACTGAACATGCTTGTCTGAATTCATGAGTTTCTGCTAAAGGGTTCTTGGCCAAATCTACAGCAGCAGGGATCCCCTTCACCTCTGGCATTCCCAGTGGCATTCCCATGGGAGCATCGTGATTATTCATCTGTGAAGAAAAACACCAGTGAGTCAAGGTCATGGTCGAGAGGATGAACATAGAACATTTAAAACAACCAATGTGCTTCAGTGCCTTTCTGATAACTACTTATACAAGTATGTTGACCTGTGAAATTATTTGGCACTGAAATTAGCATTTTTATCTCAACTTATTAGGTAACAAAAAGGACAAAACTAGCACAAAAAAGTACAGCACAGTAAAACAAACAAAACTCCACATACACTGGTACAAATTAACATCACATAATATAAATGTTAAAAAATAGAGAGGAACTACCTGTGGAATAAATGGACGAGGGGCAAATTCTGAAAGTGTGAGAAAAAAAAAAATAAAAAATTATCAATCAACAAAAAAAATGTGTCAATTTAATATAATTATA
>KN511066.1:8134-22915 GCA_000787155.1 Scartelaos histophorus
CTCCTGGCCTCTCTTCTCTCCTGCTCCTTTTCTCTCTCCTGTAATCTCTTTCCCCCCTCTATCTCTCTCTCTGTCAGTCCCTCTCTCCTCTCCCCTCTCTTCTCTTTGCAGCCCTCCCTCTCCCTGTTTCTTCCCCTTCTCTGCGGTGATGGTGTGTGGGTTTGACAGAGGATTTGTCTCTGTGTTTACGACACGTGGGCCCCTCATGCATCACCTTCTTTCAGCGCAAACAGCTGCGAACAGGAACATCGAGTTAAAGCGACTCGGAGGTCTCCTGCTCTGCATTAATCAGACTCTTAAACTGCTGCCAACACGCCACCATTTCACTTTTAGTCCACGAGTACAAGTCACCCGGCCTCACATCTGCGTATACTGGTATTAAACCATACCGCTTCAACTAGAACATCCCACCGTATGCAAAAAAATTACTTAAAAGTAGAGCACTTATCCTGCTGCATGGACAGACAATTTTATTTGACAAGTCATCTTAAAATAAGCTCCCTCTTCACTAGAATGAAACAGCCTCAGAACTAGTAATAAATCTGAAAACAAGATGAAGAACCTGACATACGTTTTCAATACGTTTTCTTGATTAGATCAGAAAAATTTGCAGTGTGGGCTCAAGAAAAAGTCAACAAACTTTCGATAAAGGGATGATAAAACATTTAAAATTATTTTTTAATTTTAAATTAAAAGTGTGTCGCAAAATGTGTTGTGTTCACATGGAGGATTTGGCCTCTGTGTGGGTTGTTCCAAAAGGCTAAGGTCATACTAAGGTCAAAACACCGCTAAATCTAAGCTTAATCTTTACTCCTTCTGCCATAAAGCTTTTAAATGGAAAGTAAATTTGCGTTTGTTCCCCCTGTTGCACTGAGGTTTGAATGCACAGCGTGTGTTGTATGTCTTAGATTTTATGTTTATTTATTTGTGGATTGTGCACAACCAGAGATGTGCAAACTGAGCTGCCCTTTGGGATCAATAAAGTGGTTGACTGATTGGCTGATGCTATTTACGCTATCATTTGTATTGTGATGTAGTTTCCTCATCACAGTCAGACCACTTCAAAACTACCACTACATTGCATCACAAGGTGGAACACAGCATTTTAAACAAAACAGAACTCCGGAAATGTTTATGAAACTCGATCACAGGCTCTTGAAAATGTGTTTTTAAAATCGCGCTTGTATTTTGTATGAGGTTTCAGATCTAAAATCATGTCAGGCTGTGTTTCACTGCAAAGTATTGAAAATTGGCCTGTAGAATATTGTGATGTCATCTGAAACCCAGCTTCTTTTTATTTATTTAATTTAAAACAAGGACAGTGCACAGAAAAAATATACTCAGAGAGAAGAGATGCTCTGTGCCAAGTACAAAATACATTAAAGAAACTATTTAGCAAAGAAATTTCATCAGTAACAGTGTCTCCTTAAAATAACCACAATCCAATTCATCATTAGATATTTAAAACAATCAAAATTAAATCATTCTAATTTCCATAAGTACAAGATTTTAAATTCATCATTATCTTCTAAAAATACTCAAATTCATTGTCATCAAAATCAATGACGATGAATTTGGAGCCGAGCAGATTCGGTGTGAGGGCAGTTTGAGGAGAATAAGAGCCCAAAGTGTCCTGCAGCCTCACACAAGTGTCCAGGGGGCGCCGTACTCCATCCTGGTATTTTGGTTGGTGATGACTTGGTTCACTCCCTTGAAGGGTTGAAAGGTGTTTCTCCCACATTTGCTGCCACATTTGGGGTTAAAACCTTGCAGCATCTCAACTGTTCATGGATTAATTTGGTTCTCTTCATGGATACAAAAAACCAAACAGCTCATTTTACAAAATTCAGCCGACCCTTTCTTGTGTCCTTCGAACTGCACATGCACTTCTTAGTTGTTTAAAATCCCATGATATGATGTTAAAAACGGAGCTCAAAAAACAAGCCACAACTCAAAAAACAAACCACAATTCCTATTCTTGTGTGAGCCACAAAAACAGCCATCCACCCCATCGATGAACTTTACTTATATCCTTGCCTATAGTATCATGCATATACATTATTTAAAGTTATTCTGGATGATACAGCTTCCAAGATGAAGTTAGCTAAAAGTGGTGTAAAGCGGCTGAATAGTGGCTGAATAATGCATGATGGAGCTGTTAAGAAGTCATCCAAACCTGCTCGTTCTACCTGCTCTGAGCTCTCTGTGGGTGGGCCTTTGTTCGACTGGAAACACTATTAAAATGTATTAGCTGTCGTCTGTATCCATTTCTTTGTAAATAATGGATTTTCAGAGAGGAGACAGTGAGTTTTGGGGAAGTGAGGCTCATTTGAATGCAAAAGGGACAGATAAGGAGGCCGCGCTGGGTTTTAGGAGCAAAGTGACTGTTGTCGAGAGCAAAAAGCTAATCATTGCGAGCTAATCCTGTGCATTTGAGAGCAGAGCAGGGGGCGGAGTCTGAGAAGGCCAAACGACAAAAGGAAACGCTGAGGGCATCACAACACCAGAGACCACAACACAGGGATCATACCACAGCCCTATTTACAGTTTTTTTCAATCACTTAGACACGTTTCTCTATTGAAAATGAACATTTGCAAAACAGCTCACACAAAATCCGAGTCACAGTTTTCCTAAATTACAACACAACAAACTGATCAATCATCCTCTAAAAGCAAATTTTAGCATCAAAACCCTGTGCTCATGTGTTATGTGTGCTCTTTCATTCAGGTGACAGCAGCCTCAGTACATAAGTGCAGGTTTAGGGCAGTGTGACTCCTGGCTTTACACTTTACAGATGAATTTGAGGATTTTTTAAAGAATTTGAGTATACAGTATTCCAACATCTTAAACAGAATTGTATCAAAATATGAATACTGTATGAAATTGCGTGTTAATAGATTTTGGGTGCTCACAAATTGTCATTTTTTGTTGTTCGGTTTGATGATTGAAAGTGACAGAGCAAAGGCCAAAGTACTTTATCCACATGAGAACATCAATGACCTGTGCTGATGTTCAGATGCATGTTTGAATCACTGTGCAAAAAACATTGATAAAAACTGCAAATGTGTTGTTTCTATGGAGATTTGTAGGTTGCCTGCTTCCACCTTATGACATTTAGCATGTCTGTCTTGTATTTATGGAATTACAGATGTTTTTTGTTAGTAGATATAGTTTATAGTAGTTCTTTCTGTGGGCAGTGCCACCATTTCACAGGTCCAACCTATAATTTTGACTGTCCATGAAGCATAATAACCATCGCTTTACTTTATCACATTTACGTCCAAATGTTCTAATGTCAAGACCGTGTTAAATGACCACAAGAGGGCGCTAAAAGTCAATTTGAGAATTCAGATAAACAAACATGGAAGGGTCAAAGGTGTAAACATGGCCGCCATTCCAGTCACTGGGCTGACCTCAGTGGAGCAGGTCTCCAGGCTAATCTAACCTGGTGAGGTACTTCCTGTGGCTCCTGCCCATTGAAGGCGGGTGGTTTTATTGTATCACTTTGACCAATCAGAGCGAGAGGACCTCGAGCAGTCACTACACCAACCCAAGGCAGATACAGGCAATACCATGTGTAGTTGTTTGAATAGATCCATAGGGGGGGCCTGTGGAAGTCACTTTTTTTAGCTTTTAGTTTTTTAGTTTAGCTTGCACTGTCAAACTGTGTTCACTTCTGCCCCTAGTGTTAATGCACCAAAATACAGACAGAACAACAGAGCACAGCAGAAGTCTGTGGATCTGTGTGTGTCTGGAACATAGAGCATAAATGAGCCTTTTTGCACCAACACACTCACTTCTTCAACACTTTACACAGTGGGTGTGGCCACCAGTGAATCTCCCAGAGTTCAGATGGGTGTGAGTGACAGGTGGATTAGCTGGTCAGGGACACCCATGATGCAAAACAAATGTGGCTATGAGGAAAAAAGAAAAGAATTACAGAGGACTGAAAAACATGTGGGATTTAAGCAGAATCAGTGGCTGAAGAGCTAAATTCTGTTCAACTGACGAGAGAGAAATGTCATTTTATTTTAAATGTTAGGTGACCAATGAGCTTGTTTCACATGCGTCACCGAAATAAACTAATCTGAATTGACGGGAGCAGGTACGAGACTGATATCCCTCTATATAAAAATACAGAGATACATACTGAGCACATGTAGATATTCCTGTAGGAAGAAGTATCTATTTTAAGAGATACTTCATTGAATGGGAGTGAATGTGATTCACTGCTAACCTTCTGGGAACAAGATGGATGTGGTTAAAATGGAACAGACGGTTCAGAAATCCACAAAGAAATGAAACAAAGATCTAGTGCAGGACTTTGTGAATCTGTGCACGTGGAGCTGTGTGTGCCCCCTGCTGGGCAACTGAGAGACCGCGGCTTTGGAAGACTTCAAAACCATTTTTTTTTATTCAGAGCACATTTCTTCCTTCACTGAAAACAGACGAGCAGAGATCCAACTCTCCAAACCAGCAAAGAAGGGCCGGGAAGCAATAACACAAATGTCACTGTTCGTCTGAATGTCATGGAGCTGTAGAGCTGAGATCTGCTCGGCTCCTGATGAGGAGAGATAGGCTGGGATGGATGCATGGTTTGTGAATCTAACATTTGGACAGCTCAGGTGACATTACAGGCACGAGAGAGATATCAGCAAATACATACAGTGGTTGTTTTGGAGATATGCAAGTCTAAAATATCATTCCTTGTTTCAATCTCAACCAAGACATTTGTTATGTCACAAATCGAGATGCTGCAGTTTCTAAGACCATATTTTTGTTGTCAAACTGTGTGCTTCTGTTAGCATGCTGGTCATGTGGCTTCAGCGGCCAATTTGCTTTTTCTCCATAGTTTATTAACATGACAGATGGCAATGCCAAATCTCACAGGGAGCGCAACAGATGCATAATTATGTGTAGAAAAATAATTTGACATTTTAAAATGTGAAAACATGAAATGCCAAAGCAAAGGTGCTCAAAAGCATGTTTAAAGAGGGGATCAGTTGCTAAATCAACTCTCTATCCAAATCCGCGATGTCTACTATGTTATAACCTCAGACTGGACATAGCTAACCCGGGTTCATGGCCACAATTCCACCTCCCTCGGTTTTGTTTCCAATTCATTTTCTCTTCATAAAATGTCGCCCGTCTTTCTGTAAACTGCTGCTCTCAGACTCTTCATTTTTGTTTTACTTATATTAGCCTGCTCTTCATGGTCCTGGGGTTTTTATTTGGCTATTTTTTTCTGTAAATCAAGATATGAACATTAATGACAGACAAGCTTTAGCAAAAAGTTTGATTGACAGTGAAATTTGGCCCAAATTGGCTATATTTACACTTACGTTACAAACCAGGAAAACGTTGGGAAACCTGTGCTGACTCTTCCGGTGTAGTTCCCGACTCTGGGCTCTACGACTGTGATCAAACCTCTGAAGTAAATGTGCTCAGCGGTCAAATGAAGCCTGCAGATGTATGTGCTGTTTGGAATCATCTGGAATTTGGTGCCCTCATCTACTTCGAGTTGTGCGTCAGTGCGGATCTCTTCTAAACATGTACCCAGTGCTGAGTTGTGCGTCAGTGGAAATGATGAAAACTGAGGTACGGTTGAAATTGTTGATTAGCATAGTTCAGCTATTTAGAAATTGACGTCAAATTATCAGAATTCAAGTCAAATTATTGCATAAACATTATTTTTCAAACGTCCCACAACCATTTTTCAAACATTCCACTTTTCCAACATTTCCATATTGGAAGTTGGCTCCTGTGTGTTGGTTTTGTGTGTGTGACTTGATAGCTGTGGTTAAGAACATCGAAGAACAGCGAGACGTGCCTGGTAGGACTATTGCAACTCTGAAACAAAGACATGGCGGAATATTGATACTCAAAAAATGTTGGAAAACTGGTTTAAATAGAGACATGAAAGAAGGGATGTCGGAATAGGAGGTGGACCCCCCCCAAAAATAAAACTAATTCAACTTTTTAATATGTTGTGTTCGGTGAATTCAGAATTTTTCAAACCACCAAAAGTTAACATGTAATCTAAATATTTATGTGTTACACTTAATCCCACATAGACGTGTGTTAGGGTAAATAAGGTGTAATATTTGTGATCTGATCCGTCTTGGTTTCCTCCTGCTCGTCAAAGTGCTGATTCGGAGCTGTACCTGACGGGGGCGATGTGAGCAGCATCACCGAAACAAAACTCTCAATCAAACCCTGAGCATGAGACGCATTTCTGTCACCCACACGTCACCCACACGTCACCCACACGTCACCCACACGAGGTGTTTATCAGGCCTGAGAAGGATGGGACGTCCAGAGGAGGCTCCAGGACAGAGGGGGAGATAAGAGAGGGGGGTGTCCTGAAGGAAAAACAGCACCCAGTAGAGAGAGCACCCAGCTGACAGAACACCCTATAGAGAGAGCACCCAGCTGACAGAACACCCTAAAGACAAAGCACCCAGCTGACAGAACACCCTATAGAGAGAGCACCCAGCTGACAGAGCACCCAGCTGACAGAGCACCCTAAAGACAGAGCACCCTAAAGACAGAGCACCCTACAGACAGAGCACCCAGCTGACAGAGCACCCTATAGAGAGAGCACCCAGCTGACAGAACACCCTATAGAGAGAGCACCCAGCTGACAGAACACCCTAAAGACAAAGCACCCAGCTGACAGAACACCCTATAGAGAGAGCACCCAGCTGACAGAGCACCCAGCTGACAGAGCACCCTAAAGACAGAGCACCCTAAAGACAGAGCACCCTACAGACAGAGCACCCAGCTGACAGAGCACCCTATAGAGAGAGCACCCAGCTGACAGAACACCCTATAGAGAGAGCACCCAGCTGACAGAACACCCTAAAGACAAAGCACCCAGCTGACAGAACACCCTATAGAGAGAGCACCCAGCTGACAGAACACCCTACACACAGAACTTCCTATAGACAGAGCACCCAGCTAACAGTACACCCTATAGACAGAGCATCCAGCTGACAGAACACCCCATAGACAGAGCACCCAGCTGACTGAACACCCTACACACAGAGCACCTACAGACAGAGTACCTACAGACAAAGCACCCTACACACAGAACTTCCTATAGACAGAGCACCCAGCTGACAGAGCACCCTATAGACTGAGCACTCAACACCCTACAGACAGAGCATTCTACACAGAGTACCTACAGACAGAGCACCCTACACACAAAGTACCTACATACAGAGCACCCTACACACAGAGCACCTACAGACAGAGCACCTACATACTGAGCACCTACAGACAGAGCACCTACAGACAGAGCACCTACATACAGAGTACCTACATACAGAGTACCTACAGACAGAGTACCTACAGACAGAGCACCTATAGACAGAGTACCTACACACAAAGTACCTACACACAGAGCACCTACATACAGAGCACCTACAGACAGAGCACCTACACACAGAGCACCTACAGACAGAGCACCCTACACACAGAGTACCTACACACAGAGCACCTACACACAGAGCAACTATGGAGCTTTGTGTTTGGAGCCTAATCCCAGCTGTGTTATTTTCATTACTGAGATAATTATACCTATTTTGTTTTGTTTTCATTTCCTGATGATCTGTGATTTTTGTGGGTATTCATTTGCTTACTAAATCATTTGATCTCCAGTTTTCTTTCAGTTAATTATTGCTAATGTTATAAAAACATTTGGATCATGTTTTTGTCCATGGAGTAACGACAAACGTTGACGTGATGACAGAAAAGCCGGTAGCAGCTGAAGTGTGTGTTTTCTTCTGTAGACATAAATCCTTTGGTGCGCCCCCTGCTGTTAAGTCATAACCCTTCCCCAGACGCTGAGTGGAATTAAATAATGGAGATTTAACATGTTTTCATAATTCGGAATTATTATTTCCATGTAACTCCATGTATGTGAGAAGTTCTGTCTTATATTTACCCATAATCCTCTGACTGGTGTGTCGTCTGTTTTCCAGGTGATTCCTCAGGCCAGTGTGGGGGAGGTGCACCACGCCGTCCGCACCACCTTCCAACGAGTCAACGACATCTTCATCCCTCCCACCAACCTCATCATCACCCACGTCAGGTAAGCACAGCGCCCCCTGTGGTGACTGAGCACATCACACATGTTTACTGTGTCGTCATGAGTATTAAATGAACCTATTCACTGATCATACGTCTCACGATCTCTCCAACTGGTCTGAAGATCCATCATTGATTGTTGCTCAAAATCCTAGATCATAGGCAAAGAGCACCTACATACAGAGTACCTACATACAGAGTACCTACAGACAGAGTACCTACAGACAGAGCACCTATAGACAGAGTACCTACACACAAAGTACCTACACACAGAGCACCTACATACAGAGCACCTATAGACAGAGCACCTACACACATAGCACCTATAGACAGAGCACCTACACACAGAGCACCTACAGACAGAGTACCTACACACAGAGCACCTACACACAGAGCAACTATGGAGCTTTGTGTTTGGAGCCTAATCCCAGCTGTGTTATTTTCATTACTGAGATAATTATACCTATTTTGTTTTGTTTTTATTTCCTGATGATCTGTGATTTTTGTGGGTATTCATTTGCTTACTAAATCATTTGATCTCCAGTTTTCTTTCAGTTAATTATTGCTAATGTTATAAAAACATTTGGATCATGTTTTTGTCCATGGAGTAACGACAAACGTTGACGTGATGACAGAAAAGCCGGTAGCAGCTGAAGTGTGTGTTTTCTTCTGTAGACATAAATCCTTTGGTGCGCCCCCTGCTGTTAAGTCATAACCCTTCCCCAGACGCTGAGTGGAATTAAATAATGGAGATTTAACATGTTTTCATAATTCTGAATTATTATTTCCATGTAACTCCATGTATGGGAGAAGTTCTGTCTTGTATTTACCCATAATCCTCTGACTGGTGTGTCGTCTGTTTTCCAGGTGATTCCTCAGGCCAGTGTGGGGGAGGTGCACCACGCCGTCCGCACCACCTTCCAACGAGTCAACGACATCTTCATCCCTCCCACCAACCTCATCATCACCCACGTCAGGTAAGCACAGCGCCCCCTGTGGTGACTGAGCACATCACACATGTTTACTGTGTCGTCATGAGTATTAAATGAACCTATTCACTGATCATACATCTCACGATCTCTCCAACTGGTCTGAAGATCCATCATTGATTGTTGCTCAAAATACTAGATCGTAGGCAAAAGAGGTAAATAAGTCATAATTTTATTGAAATAAATGTAGAACTTTAGTGGTGGAGGGTCTGTTTCTTGCTTGTCTCCATGAAAATGTTTTACCCGGAATGCCCCACAGTCTCATATTAAACGTATCTGTCTTGCATCTTACTACAGGAGTTAAAAACATACCTTTCATCAGATCCTAAATGTAACTTGGCCTTGTCAACACAGAGAAAAATGTAACTCTATACTGTGGAACATTTCAGGAAAAGCAATATCCACGGAGACAATAGAAGTTAGAATACTGCAGCTTTTAAATGAACACTGCTCAGTCGTGTTACAGCATTTCCTCCTCATGCCAGATCCACTTTAACCATGTTCTAATTGTTTGGCTTTCTAATGTTTCCTCTCAAAGTTGTATTCAGAGTGACTCATATTTAAGTCATCTTTATTCTCTTGCATTCTCCAGTTTAATTCTCTCAACCGGTTTATGCACTGCTCAGTAGTGCGATCTGTAAGTGATGATGTTTATGGCACCGTACTGTAAAAGAGCAAGTGGGAAATGGCTCCTTAATCCTCACTGGACTATGCCATTTTCCAACCAGTAAAACTATCACTTCCCTATTATTTAAAACGAACTTGAATGATTTTATTGGATACAGTTTGTTTAGAATAAATGTTTTTTTTATTGTTTCTGCTGAAAAAAAGGATTGATTTCAACATAAATGTTATTTGTTTTACCAATTACCAATAGTCTCCTCTATTAAAGGTGCACTGTGTAACTTTTTGCTTGGTCACCTGCTTGTTTCTATGGCGATGTCATAGAGCTACCTGGAATGTTCCACAGTGTGACATTCTCTACTTTATTTATTAAATTACAGGTGGTTTTAGCTCAAAAATACCTGGAAAAACAAGCATTCTGACTGTGAGTGGGGTTGCATCTTCACAGATCTGACCTGGAACTTGATCTTCATGAATATAGAAAGGTTTTACACCGTACTGTGAAACATTCCAACAATAGCATCTTCATGGAGAAAAGCATCTGACAAACCCTCCACAGGAGAAAAGGCAAACACTTTTATCGTAATGAAGGTGTCTTAGATTCTAACTGTACAGCGTCTTTAAAATGTCCAGAAAACTTCTTAACTCTCCTTGTAATATTTCTCCATCCAGGTTTGCCTTCCTCTTCCTGAAGAATGAACCAGCCGTGCACAAAATCGACTTGGAGACGTTCCATCGAGTGAAAACCATCAGCCTGAAGAACTACAGCTGCATCCCCCAGAGCATGGCCTACACCCACATGAGCGGCTTCTACTTCATCCAGTGTCAAAATCTCCACAAGACGTTGAAAACCCCGCCTCCCCAGCTGCTCGTGGACAGCGTTACGGACACTGTCATCGGACCCAATCTCAACCTCTCAGGCCCGGCTTTCGTCTCACCTGACGGCCGCTTCATTATAACGCCGCAAACGCAAAATTCTAAGCTAACTGTCCAAACTGTTTCGTTCCAAGGAGAGCTGCAGCTAAACCAGGAATTACACAACCCTTTGGCAATTTCCGATTTAGTTTTCCAACCTTCGTTCACGGAATCCAACCAGCATCTAGTGGTGGCAACGTCAGGTACGGGAACGGATTTGCTATTTGGAGATCTTTCATCAGGAAGAGTAGAGGTGTTAAAAAGTCTAAAACATCCGATATTGCTCGAGGACTGGCCGTGGGGCGGGCCAAACCGCGTTGTCGTTTCGAGTGGACCATTTGGACAATATCTGGTCACGCCTTCTTCGGAATCGCTTTTCGTTCTCAATGGGAAGCAAAGAACGCCGCACTGCGAAGTTTCGGACATTAAAAGAGGGAACACAGTAGTTTGGGTGGGAGAGGTATGAGTAACAACAAACCAGGTTCATTTCTAACGCAATGGGAAGAAGGAAAGATGGTGACGGAGATTTAAGTGGACTCAACCCTAGAACTGAGCGCGAGGAGTATTTGGGTTTATTGTATCAAAGTAACACTAAAATAGACAAAACATAAGAATTGTGATGTGGGAGAAAGTGTCTCTGTGCACTTGTACATTGCTGCACTTCCTTCCATGTTATCACAGCAAATAGAAGGTTTTATTATTAACAAACTATGAACTATGCACAATGTTCACTTTTTTTAGAGTAAAAAGCTTTCTGAGTTTATCTTTCACAGTGTCTCACCCGTGCTACATACTTAGTCACCCGCACCTGTCCGTCTGTAAATGTGGTCTTTTAAAAATGTTTCAATTGTTTTTCTTTGTCTTGTATCTCTGCCTCCACGCTGCAGAGGGCGCCGTGATTCTTCTTATGCACATGTGTTTCTGTACGTGGTTGACCCAAAGAGCCTGAATGGTCAGTTAGGAGCTGTCAACAGTCAAAGCCCAAAACAATTAAACCATTTGTAATTTAGGATATGTCTAAGTACGGCGAATCCGGGGCGTTTGTAGTGATAATAATGCACCAAACAAAAAAGATGAAACATAAATATCTCCAGTATCTTTTATTTGAAATTATTTATGCACACAAATAATAAGAGTTAAATACGTGTTTAATGTTCTGAATTTTTGCCTTAAAGAAGTGTGATGGTCCTGGAGATGTCCTTGGACCAGCCCAGTGATAAAGTCTGGACAAATTCATTTTGTACAAATTCAATTCACAAAGACAATTTTCAGCATCGTTACTCGTTATACTTCTGATGATATGGCTCTAAACGTCATCCTCAACCACAAACACGACTCTCAGAGCTGTAGTCACTAGTCTCCACACTCGGTGGTGGTTAGTTTCTATTGTAGCCACAGCTGCCCTGGGACAGACAGGCGACCCCAGAAAGACCACCAATCTGCGCCATCTGACTGAAGTGTCAGACCTGGACGCTCCTCTGTCTGGTCAAAATAGACGCCCACAGGTGTATCGACATTTCTTCCACAAAATCCCCTGTTTTATTCTTCTTAAAAATGGCTAAAGCTCCAGTTTAAACCTCCATCAAGAGTCTTTTTGTCAATTCTTCTGAAGGTGTTTAAAAGTGAATATTGAACAGAATAAATCAAAATTCTAATCACAAAGCTTATATTTTTTCCCAAATCACAGCCCTACCTCGAATCACCGCTCACACATGTGCACAGAGACTGGGTGAAGTGTCTTGCCCAAGTACAGAACAAACACACACATATGGTCGGAGTGAGAATTGAACCACTAACTCTGGAGTTGTTTGTCACACAGGTGTCACATTGGCAGGTGCTTCCCCTGTCCGTATGTTTGATCACCTCATTAACAAGCCGACAGGCGCTTATCACCTGACCTTTACAGCACATTCAGGACGAGCCGCTCCTCATCTGAAGCAGGTCCAAACAGGGAACCAAACTCACAACCTCAACCCTATAAACACGCTGGGCACTGTAAACTAAAGATACAGCAGGTTGCAAGTTAGATTCCCAAACTCCTTGCACCAAATCTGATTAAGATCTGACTTTCGGAGTTATCAGATAATGTCACGTGAACAGATTGATGTGAGTAGTCAGATTTCTGAAAAAAATAATAAGAATAAGAAGAAAAAGGTCAAACTAATGATTGCATTGAAGGAAGGAGTTTTGATTAATTTGAGATTTTGGATCAGATTCAGAAATATTTAAAAGAAATGAATTCATTATTTTGCATGAACATTCCAGTTACTCCCATATAATCGGGCGCTTTATAATTAGATACAGACGGTGACTTATTTTGACCTCAATAGTTGCTTATAAACCTATCTGTACTGAGAAAAGACTCATTTCACTCCAAAAATCAAGTATGAGTGGAAAAAGAGACCTGAAAAGCAGTTCCTTCACCGCTTACTCCATAATGCATCATGTATTTCTGATCTTCCTGTTTTGAGGAGGACTTGATGGTGAAACGCTCTGCAAAAACACACTGTACAGGCTTGTTTGTGACCACACTGTGTACCTACTATTGCAAACTTTAAGCACCAGCAGAACATCCATCAAAACACGTGCATCTGCGTCCTGTCTCTAATTTATGTTTGCCATTTGCACTAAGCACCGTAATGATGATCCATTAGCGGAGATGGCGCCGCCGCTTCTCCGTATATGTCAGAGTATTAGAAGAATTAGCGCGAGTCGAGTGTCTGCCAATGAGATAGAACAAGGGGCTAGAGAGGCCGTCGCCATAGTAACCTGCAGTAAAAAATGTCCCTTTAATACTTTAATCTAATGCCCATGTTCTACCAAACTCATGTGAACAAATCTCTTACAAAAAGTCTTAGCATTTTAGGTAATAAATCTTTTATAGTAGCAGACGTGAAATAAACACAACAATAGCCACAACAATAACAAAAAAAATACTCAAACTCTTAAAAGCCAGTTAAGTGTAAGATTCTGTACAAGGCTCCGCCCACAAGCCTACCCCATGCCCCCACTTGACAATTCTCCATAAATATACAAAGCAGGATACAAAAGTACACTACAACTTGACAAACCCAATGCAATAGTGCAGTACTTTCATTAACAGTATGTAGGGTAATTATATTGTGCTAGCGTTCTGAAGGGGAAGTGACTTAACACAGAGAGCAAAGGGAACATTTAGAGTGTTCAAAACAAAAGTGAAACAATGTAAATTTTTGGCGAATAGAGCATTTTCACAACAATAAAAGGTAACATGGTGATCTAAATATGCCATGTATGAACAGTTAAGGCTGCACGCTGATATTCCGACGTGCAGCTATTTAGACATTGACGGCTAATTGTTGGAGTAGCAACATAAACATTATTTTTTCAAGCATCCCTCTACTTTAACTTTATTTTTGGGGTGGCGGCACTTTACTATTTTACAAATATTCCACTTTTCTGATATGAATAATATTATTGTGATAGCTATAATTATATTTTGCGCTCCCATAAATCATAAGATGCTTCTGCAGGGATATGGTTTACTATAACTACTGTCAAAGAGGTTTGTAGTTTATATAAGGGACTAATGTGACAACTTTAGCCAACCGTATTGTTCAGAAATGAAGGCTGTGGCAGTTCCGTGACGTCAGAAATGCAGAGCAGTCAGACAAGATCACCACAAGACGCAGAGAGCAACTAACCACACCCAGACACACATTCAGTTTTTGTTTTTGAATTTAAAGCTGGTTAGTAAAGCTGATTCATCTGCCTACCTGCCTAACTATTGATCGATCTGCTGCATTCAGCACCATGGACAGCAGCCTGAGAATGAATGCACTGCTTAAGATAAAACACTTTAATCTATCAGAAAATGATTTAAACGTAGTGAAATTATCTTGCTGCATGGACAGATCATTTTACTTGATAAGTTATTTTAAAATAAACTACCTCTAGACTAGAATTAAGCAGTCAAAGAACTATTAAGTAGATAATAAATCTGAAAACAAGATGAATAATGTGATACAAGTTTTAAAATCCTGGCCAGATCAGAGAAATTTCAGGTAGCGTATCAGAATAGCGATACTAAAAAGCGTTGGAAAACTGGCACATCTAAATAGAGGCATGTCGTAATGAAGGGATGTTGGAATAGACAGCAGACCCCGTAGAACTGTCCTCCTC
>KN511066.1:22938-41813 GCA_000787155.1 Scartelaos histophorus
AACACTTGAATCATTTTTTTTTTTGTGTGTGTGTCTGTTTTACATAATTTTCAATCGCAATTTTGCTCTTACTCCACTCACAAGATGGCCGCCGCATTTGTCAAAGCAACTGAACCCGTGCAGTATCTTGCTCTTCTAATCCATCAGTGGCCGGTGCCTTTCCAGCGCTCACTCACTCTCACACATCGTCCGGTCAGTGCGCTCAATAGCTCTTCAAAGTGGACTTTTAATGGGCTCCTCTCTTTGGTTAATAGCGTTGTGCTTTATTATGTTGCATTGTCCGACTGTTCGCTTCAGGAGCAGGACTATAACTAAAAATAAATGCCTCGTAATTTCCGCCTTTCTATCGGCCCCATCAGCAGTTACATTATGGCTTCTCCATTAGTCCCTATAGAGGTGAACGGGAGATGCGTTCAGGTACGGCCTGTTGTTGGTTGTTGATTTGCAAACTGCGGCGTAAAGATTTACAATGTCGGATATAAAATTTGATTACATTTTGCACTGAGAAGAAATCATTTTCTAGCCAGTTATAAATCAGTTTCAACCTTTTTACAGCTATGGAGCAATTACCAAGCAACAATTTGAAGTTTACTGATTGGCCAATTATTACTTTCTCTTGCATCAAAATGGCTTTGATAATTCCTTATTAACATTTACATATAAATTGTATAATTTCTATTCTGTGGAGGAAGGTACCGACCATAATAACTCAATTTTAGGAGTGTCAAAAGTATCGAAAATCAGATGCTAAACGATATTAAAACGACAAACGAAACTAAATCTTCATTTGAGCTGGTCGCAATACTGAAAAATTCCCATTGACAGAAATTAAGCTGTTCTAATTGTATTGTCTGAAAAAATCAAAATGTAATAAGAACCAACACTGACCAACATTATTTCTTCTTTGTTACAATAACTCAAGAATCTGTCCAATCACAAACGAGTCTGATAAATGTCCTCTTTATATGTTGCCATCTCTGTACCTCCTGTAAAAGTATCGAAAACCAGGTACTAATTAATACAAAAACTAGTATCGAAACTAGCTACTCTTTTAAATAAGTTTAGATACTAAAAATCTCACATAAACAGCTCAAATTTGACCTTCCCTCAACAGTTTCATCTTGAGTTTTATCAGGACTAATTACTAGAACTTGTTATCTTGTGTTGAAAATTACACTATTGTCTAAAACGTGATCATTTTGGGTAACTAAATCGGTTGAAATTTTTAGTATTGTAACAACTAGTACCTCCCTAAAGCAATGCAATGTGTAGGCTAGAAAACAAGTGTGTACCAAGAGAATGACATGAATATATCAATATAAAAGTATAAGAATTGTCCTTGTTGTTCGTTATTGAGTATTTGCTGCTAATATGCCCATGGTTTCTGGCAAGAAAAACAATGTTTGACTTTTATTTTTGAGATGTTTCCTTAGACCACTGTCTGAGGAGGGATAAAAAATATATATTTATTTTAAAGTGCATATGACAGGTTTTCATGTGTTTCTAATTGGTTTGGTGATAGTACCTGTGCTCAATGTTTATCATAGTTTTACATCAGTTAAGTGGCACTTTGTGAGGAAAAAAGTAAAAATCATGAACTTCCTGTTCGTCATAGGGCAGTGCTCCAGTTCAACTCTAGGCTTGTCTCATGGAGCTCTATCACTGTTTGGAATTTCATGAGCTTCCTCCAAAATGTGCTTATTCCTTCTCCCAGTGGGGTCCAAATTGCAGTGTCTGTGTTGAATTGGAATGTTATTCTCCAGATTTCTTTTTCCTTTCCAGTGGATCCAATAGCCTCACACTACAAATGTCTCTGATCTGGCCAAGATTTTAAAACTTATATCAGGTTAATCATCTTGTTTTCAGATTTATTCCCTACTTACTAACGCTGAGTCTGATTGATTCTAGTCTAGAGGGAGTTTATTTTAAGATTTGTCAAGTAAAATGATCTTGCTGCATGGACAGATCATTTGATTTTCTGATAGATTTGAGTGTTTTTGACCAAGTCTTATTGCAGTGCATGGGAGACTTTTCATCCATGTTAGGGGTCGAGATGCATCACTTAAAAAGGAAACATAATTAGAAGAAGAAATCGATCCAGGAACAATGCCCCTTCCTAATTTATTCATTACTGACTCAAAAAGGAAAAAAAATAAAAATATAAGAAGAAACAGTGAGTTCTAAAACAGATTCCCTCTACCTAATGCCAACATCATCATGGACATATAATGAGTAGACATAGTGTTCAGTGCTGATGCTATGATCACCCACATAACTGAGCTAATCCAGGAAGATTTTAGAACACCGCAGCCATCCCTGGTATTTATGGGAGCCTCGTTTAAAGTCATTGTTTGGTATTTTATTTTAGATCCTAATTAGTGTGTAAAAGTGGCATCTAACACACTGTCAGTGGAGAATTCTGAATTTTTCTGGGAAACATTAAGTGACACTGAGCCTCCTCTTTTACCTGTGAGTGTGAGGAGAGCAGAGATATTGTAGAAATATCATGAAATAAACATGTTCTATACTTTACCGTGGGGACCTGCCTCACCATTCATTTAACCAAACTCCAGGCAGCATCAGTGCCAAGTGATCGAGTTCTAGCAACAGGCAACCTAGAAAATTCAACCCAAAATAAAAAGGATGACATTTTTCTGACAATTTCTGACCTTCATTTAACAGAACAAAAGTGTGTGTCATGTGGCCCAGAGGTCTTCAACCTTTTTTCCTCCAGTGAGCTCCTTCACAAAACAAAAATGCCAGAGAGCTGCTCATTTTAGCAGCTGCAAAAAACAGACCATTATAAGAAAGAGTGCGAGCCTTTGGGTACAGTTAAATGCCTATAAAAGATAAAGCAGTTATTAGTGCACAAAGTTGGGTTTCAAAATGGTACATAAACAATGGTAATAGGCATTTCATTAACCACATTTTTTGTTATTCATCAAAATGGTTTAGTTCAGAAATCCCTTGGGTGAGCTACAGGTTGGAGACCCCTGTAATTAATCTAATCATAACTATTCTTTAACTTAGACATGTTTCAAAACTTTTTAACATCATAGGTTCTAGGTAACATGTATGGAATTGCCTCTACTTAAGTTATGGCACATTCTGTTGAATGTTGTTTGTGGATAAATCTGAGTCAGTTCTCCTGACTTCTTGCATTTGATTGCAAAAGTCAGGAAAATATGGATGCCTGAGGAAGTTTAATGTAACATCAGGTATCGCTGGCTCCTGCTAATAAATCCAGTCTGTTGGCGACTCAATTGTGGCAATTTGACTATTACATGTTCAGAAAAAATGATCAAGTCTGTCTATTATCAAGTGATGTGAAAGCCTAAATGTCACTCCAGTTTTTAGAAGACACTTTCTCTACACATACACAACTTAACATATCAAAAAGACAAAAAAGACAGTTCTCCGTGTGGTTTTCCTGAGCACAACAGAATGCACTATTAGAGCTACTGCCCGTGTCCAACCAGGAAGTAAATTATAAACTTCTCCAAAAATTAAAAAGTAAAAAAAAAACTAGGAAAGATTTAGTCATATCTTATATATAATAATGTCAGCAATGTTTTGGTGAAATGAATAGTCTAACCTGTCATATGCACTTTGATTTCCATTTAATGTCCAACTGGTGGCCCTGTTTTCTCCCTGTAATCACATAGAAGGCTCGAATGCTTGGTCCGTCTCTCCAGAATCCACAGTACGGCTTAAACAGACAGCTGCCGGCCGGCATGCATGTGCCAAAAACACCCCTCCACATCTCATTCAGAGCCCTTTCTGTCACAGCTGTTGTCACTCTGTCACTCAATGTTCGCTTGTGTCCTGAGGTCGTGTTCAGCTAGCGACAATGCTAATGTAGCCATGGACGGCGTGTAACACATGCTGCGGCGCTTGCTATGTTGCTAATACCCTTTTGGCTAGCTCTTGTTGTGGGCTGGGCTGCAGAGCGCGGTAGGAAAACCACTGTTGTAGATATCATCGTTCCAATCTGACTGTACAGTTTTCTTTATGCATTTTGTGTGTTCTGGTTTATCGGGGAATTGTTTTGTAAGAAAATTCAAATAAAACAACTTAAAAATATATGTTCCACTGCCTGGTTGTGTTTTTCAGTGTTAGAAAACACTGTTACGAGTTATTTTGTTAGGATTGTTTTGTAAAAACTTTGGGTTAGCCTCTCAAGATTTCAGGTGAAGTGTGAACAAACTCACTCAGTTAATTTGTCTTGAGGGCCACTTCAACTCACTGAGCAGTACAATGCAATAATAACAGAACGCTCCAACTAGCCTCAGTGCAGCTCAGGTCCAGTCATCACATCCAGAGGCAGGGCAGTGTGAGGGGGGTAAAGGCACCGTGGACAAAACTGCCTTCTTTCTGTGTGAATCCTGGACATCACAGCAGCCTCCAGGGGGCGTCACATGAATTCTGAGCAGAACAGAAAACCCCAAACACTTGATCCAACTCCTCTGGGGGGAGCTGAGAGATCTCCTGGCACATTCCTAATGCTGCTCCTCAGGTAGATGTTCAGGAGGCATTAGGAACAGATGCCCTCCCCTCAGCTGTAAAGGAGCAGCAGCTCTACTCTGAGCTCCTCCTGTGTGACTGAACTCCTCACCATGTCTCTAAGGGAGGGCCCACACACCCTGTGGAGGAAACTCATTTAAGCCCCTGTATCTGTGATCTTGTCCTTTTGGTCATTTCCCTGAAATCATGAGTTTGCAGGGATCAAGTTATTCTTCACTGACCTTATGCATTCTGAGCACACTGGGAGTGCGTTCAGACCACGGCATTTAAAAAGTCTGTGGGGGGCACACATCTCTGCTGGTCCAGCGCTCCGCCTCATGATTTAAGCGTTCAAACTAAACTTTCAGTGAAATTCGTCACAAGTCAGCGGGTTACAGACATTTAGAAATACAAACGCATCCAACTGGAGGCGTCAGACGCTGCAGTCTGAACGGACACATTCAGTCAGCTGGAGAATTCTGTCAGTTCAAAAGTAGACAGCCCCATTAAAGTTACATGGTTTTAAATGAGACGCTCCAGCACAGGAATAGAAAGTAGTGATAGGTTACATTAAATGAGTAATATTCATAGCATGAACAGTTAAGTTCTTTGATTTGTTTTAACACAATATGACCTTGGAGGTGTTGGTGGCATGTTTGAGTCGTCAGTATTAGAGTATTGATCTGTGTGTCAGTGGGATAAAGGTGTGGACAGGGCCCTGATTAGATGACTGCACACGTCCTTCACTCCTCCATGACTCCAGGTTTCTATGATATCCTATGGGCTCAGATCTACAGCTGTGATCCAGACGCACTGCTGAGAAAACTGTAGAGGGCGCAGTCGATCCCTCCTCCATCAGCAAACGGAACAGAAGAAAAGCGAAGGTTGAGAAATGTGTGAGAACCATCGACTGTACAAAGAAGTCGACTGAGTGAGTGTTTGACACCAGTACATATGATATTCATAGCCTACGAAACATTTTATTTTGACCGCAAATAAATGTTGATTAAATTAGTGTGTACTGTAGTTTATAAAATATTTTTACCTTCTGGAATTTGTTGGCACATATATTCAGGGTGCGATTGGTGGAGGGGGATTTCCCCTTCTGTTCTTGATATCCCACCTCGACTAAATGATTTTAATATCTGCTGGAGACAAGGATCTCGTAGCAATTAATGCAGCTCCACTGAGGCTCCCTCGGGTTTTTCGTCCAATCACACCCTATAGCCTGGTATATTAGACTGTGGGTAATAAATAATTTGTTAGAAAATAATTCAATTTCTGGTTAAACAAAGATTTTTTTTAATGTTTATTCTCCGAATGATTAACCTCATTCAACACGTGAATAGTCCCACTGAGATGAATAAAAACCCTTCTCCAAGTGGAATATAGGTGGAAAAGACAGCAACAGCATGAACAGAACACAACCTGACAGACATCACATAGTGTATGTACTCTTATTTATTCACTCTTACTCTTACCAATTATTACTCTTATTTACACTTAAATATTTATTTTGCAGGATTAACTGATTATGAGTTGTTAATCATTGTATTAGTCATTAAACAATGATTACAGTATTTGATGATAGATGGTAAACTGATTATCAACTGATAAACCAGCTGAACAATTAACAAATCAACTGCTTGACAATTGACCAATTAACAGGATTTCCTTTTGAGTGAGTGGAAAAGGGGGGAAAAGGGGATGTAGCTCAGTGGTAGAGCACATGCTTTGCATGTATGAGGTCCTGGGTTCAATCCCCAGCATCTCCAGTTTGTCTTTAGAGACTCAGACAATTTGTGCTGCTTTGTTTTCATGACATTTAACATCAACTTTTCTTCATTGTTATTACCAGTCTCATATTTTCACTGCATTTGTCCACAGTTGTCATGTTGTGGTGGACACGTGGTTGAGGCGACAGACGTGCTGAGGGTGATATTGGTTTTCTAACACTCAACCACAGTCTGCCATGTAACTGTTCAAGTGTTACATGTCGTCTTTGCTGTGATTTTTCATGTCTTGATTTCTGTGGAAAGGAATAGTTTGAATGAGAGTCGTAAATAAAAACAGTTAAAATATAAAAACAAACTCATTGCAGTGGTGGGATTTGAACCAACAGATTGAGTTACAGATTTAAAATCAAGCTGTGCAGACAGAGACTCCACAGAATCAACTATAATTTAATGCAAAACCATGTGTGTTGATGCAATGTACTTGAAATCCCTTAGGATGATCCCGAATCCTGCCAGCAACGTCTGTTAGGGCCAGTTGACCAGTTAACCATGTATTTGTTGGTGATAATAATCACCTCAAAGCACAGGGGATGTTGCTCAGTGGTAGAGCACAGGCGTTGCATGTTTAAGGTGCAGGGTTCAATACCCAGCATCTCTACTCAATTCAGTTTTTCGGGAGGTGTAAGGCATGAAGTTCAGAGCTAGAACGCTTAGCAATGGCAGGTGAATAGTGTAGTCTCAATTTGAGAAGGTCGTATATACATATATATAGATATAGATATAGATATAAGGTCCACCACTTCAAACATGTGTTCCATAGCCACAGCTGCCTGGGGCTAAATGCCATAGATGTGGCTGTAACGGCCCCATTTTTAATACATCACTGTCTTTCACCAGACTAATAAGGACGGTGTGCATGAAGTGTCTTGCCCAAGGACATGTCTCCATGATCTGTCTCCTGCCTAATCCCTGGTCATTACAGAGACAGACTCCAGTCGATACCTCGTCCTTCTGCGTCACTCCCACAAAAGAAGAGACACTAAACAAAAGAACACACGCTAAACCTAAGAAGACACACTAAATAGAAGAACACACTAAACAAAAGAACACACACTAAACGAGTTAGTCACAAGAGTCGCAGTTTGAACAGTCTGACACTGAACACTGTGTTTATCTGTCTGATGTGCTGTTCCTCAGCTCGAGTTTAGTTTCTGCTTATTTTGTGTTGTTTGGCTCTTGTGTGTCTATGGTGGACATTGTGCGTCTCTATGGACATTGTGCGTCTCTATGGACACTGCACTCTTTCAACAAAGATATCTGAATTTGCATATATTTTATTATCTATTTATTATTTTACATATGTGTTGTTTTTTTCATCCAGGTTTGTCCAGATCATTTCCCTTGTAGATCAATCAAATGTGTAAGTCTAAATTATTCTGATCTCTTTCAGTAAAATGTGGGTGAAGTGGCTCAGGGTTAAAGCAGCCTGAATGCTCGAGGATCCATTCCCACTTGAGTCAGGTTCTGTTGTTCTGTCCTTAGGCAAGACACTTCACCCAACGAGCCTAGTATGAAAGTGGTGTGTGTGTGAGCGCTGGTGGTGATTGGAGAGGCCAATATTGCACATCGGCAGCCTCACTTGTGTCAGTCTGCCCCAGGGCAGCTGTGGCTACATGATGGAGTCATTAATAATGACTAGAGTGGAGCTAAGAGGCTCCAGCTTCTTCTTATTAAAGGTCCTACATTAGGCTATTTTGTGGTCTATTATAATGTAGTTTCCTCAAAACAGACCTGGAGTTGTGCTTTGTTTCAGTCATATGTTTAATAAGCAAACTCTGCAGATTAAGGCTGAGTTCTCCTCTTAGACTGAAAACACTCATGTCATGTGGTAATACAGTTTTTAAACTCCATACACCTTGACTAGAATCATTTGGATAATTTCCTAGAATTGCCAGTTTCTACTAAACATAAGGTAAAAGGAGTTGTTGAGAACGTCCACCTTATGACATCACAAGGTGAAACAGAGCATTTTGAGCTTTCATTCACACATGTGAGTACACGTGTGAATGAAAGAGATGTGAGGAGGTAACAGCATGATAATATGTCTTAAATCTCACAAGTCAGTTTTGTATAATACTGGACCTTTAAGAAGTGGAAACACTATACTGGTTTTTCAGCTGGATTCTGAGAGTGCCGTCTCAGCTGTACGCACACAAAACACCCAGAGAGATATGGAAGGAAAAATAGACAAAAGAGCAGTGAGCAACTCAATAACTTTATCATGATCTCCTGAAAAGCTCCTGACAGATGCTGTAGCTCCTGCCACATGGACGTCAGTGACACCTGTCAAAATAACCTGTGTGGTGCAAAGAGTCAGGAGGAAATCAAAACATGGGATTCTTTAGGCTGCGCTCCTGCTGAGACCTGTCGGCATCCTCAGGAGCCGAAAGAAGGACTCTGTGTCTGCGGCAGTAAATACACTGTAAAAAGCACATGTTTAAATATCAGGGTTGATTAGAATAAGAAAATATGATAAAATATGATATGTGTGGAAATGAGCTAAAACTAAAGCTTAGCTGTCAAAGTTTTAGGATATAAAGATTCCAATTTTAAAGCTTCCATCTGCAAGTTTATTGGGTTTTTCCACCAGTAAGACAGATGTGAAACCTGTAAACTGCTCATTAAGTGTTAACACATAAAACATTTACATCTCCATTTACCTTTTATTGTTCTGAAAATGCTTTATTCACCCAAAATAATGTTTAAGGTGTTTAATATGTTTCAGTTTTGTCTTTGACTCTAAATCCCCACCTCCCTTGGCTGTCCTTTGCCCCTTCAGAGCACCACCACACAGTCACTGTGCATCCTGCTAATGAAGCGTTCAAACCATGTGGGCCATGTGGGAGTGGGAGGGGCGTAGGCTCATGGGCGGAGCCTTGTACCGGCTTGTACTGCTAACTGTATGGAGTGTTTGAATAGGACCTGGGAGAGACTGCATTCCTCTTCTCTACACTAGATTACTCAAACATTCATGGATGTAAAACCTCTTCAGTTTTTTGATGAGGTAACAGATTTAGAACATGGTGAAAGTTCCAAAAAACAAATGTGGGAATATAGGGCTACGAAACCCAAAGCAATAATCTGAATTTATGTCAGCTAACACAGCGATGGGTTTTGCACTGTCTAGGTTAGCGTGCGGGTGAAATACGTGTTGGCGTGGCGGTGCGTTGGCAGGAGGGTGACACATGGCATCGTTAGCGCTGACGCCTCGATCACGACCTGCTGCTGCTAACGCTGCTCAACCAGCTCAAAGAACCAAAACAGAACGCACACCACGGATTTGTCAAGAGCATGTCAGCCATTACCGACAAAGTGAAGAAAAACACCAACCGTAAATTCAAAATGTCTCCCGGAGTCGTGCCTGGTCCTGGTGAAGTGTGGAGTTCTGAAGGTGACGAGGTTTGGTGATAAAAGCTGAGGGAGGAGATGAAGGCCCTGCCACACAATTAAGGTGAAATATTATGGAAAGCACTATTCATAACTCGGGCAGGAGGAGACAAGAAAAACTGCTGTTATCAAGTGGAGATATGAAATGTCGTCAACCCTTTCCTCACCCCTCTTCATGGAAAGGCGGTCCCCCTACTAGAAAAGTTACACTGTGTTTCTTCATATTAGTCAGTCACAAAGGGCAGGGTGAGTGTGGGGGCTGCAGGGACCTCCTCCCGTCACCTCATCACATAAGTTTGTGTTGTTCCCATGCAGACATAAGTATCAGTTAAAAGAATTGGATGTATCCTGTGTGTGTGCTGGGGTTTAGGTGGTGACTTTTCAGATCAGAGAGAGACATTTGCACCATTTACATGAGAGCTTTAAATCTGATTAAAAAGAATTTAATTCAGAATAAAAGTTAATTCCGCTTTAATAAAGACCATGTAAACATTTAATTCCTAATGATCATTTGGAATTAAACTTTTTTCTGATTTAAGTAGGTGGTTTCTTCAGATGTTAAAGCTAATTTAATTTATTCCACGACCATGTAAATGTTTATTCCGCTTAAAAATAATTCTGGTCGTGCATTGCAAAAAGGTGCCTGTTTCGAACCGAAAAATGTTTTTAAATAAGTGTGCTGGAAGTACTATAGATAATGAAATGAGCAGAGGCAGAAAACAGCAAAAGTGGAAAGAAAAAGTCAAACTCCAATAGCCGCTGATTGTGTGTTTTCTTCTGTCGACGTAAATATGTTCATGTCTTAATTCAGAATTATTATTTCCATTTAACTAAAATAAAATAAAACATGAAATAAAACATTTATTTAATTCAGAATTAAAAACATGTAAATGTGGCCATTTTAGGTTTAAAGGACCCATAATTACACTATTTTATTGTCTCTGTTCTAATGCACTTTCTTCACCCCAAACAGACCTTGTGTAGAGTTGTGTTTTGTTTCATCTACACATGTTTAACTAAAAAATTCAGCATATTTAGGCTGAGCTCTGTTCCACTTTGTGATGTCATGTGGTGATAGGTTCACCTTTAACCTATGCTTAAATACATAAATAAGAAAGAGACAAGAGATTAATTCTTTTCACGCGTGGAGGGGGTATTGAGAGAAGAACTTTACATGCAACTTGGCACCTTGCTGTTCACTCAATACCCTCTGAAATAGCTCGTTTTTGTTTGCACCTTTTATTGCATTTAGGATTCCTATTACATGGGAACTACCCATCTCAAAGGAAGGGGAGGGCACATAAACATTTCACCATGAGTAGTTCCAGTTGATTACATAGTTGTCATGTTGTAAAAATAAAACATTAAACACATTTTCAGCTCAGCGTGTTCAGGTCAGGTTAGACCCCAGGTCAGGTCAGTCACTCCTTCCACATTTCATTTTCCTTTGAACAATGGTCGCCCAAGATGTTTCCTGTTTACAGTGGATATGACTGTTTTAGACCTTCTGCAAACCATATCTCTGTAACACTCAGAGAAGAGAAATGTGTAAGTTTACATTTTCAATACATTGATTATGATAGTTTTGATTAAACAAAGTGAACATTACAATACCATTTCAATACACAGTGAGATCAATACAAATGTTGAATCCATCATGTGGTAATACAGGAAGTGCTCCATACATCTTCACTAGGATCATTTGGATGATTTCAGCTCTAAAATTGCCTATTCCTACTGAACAAACGTAAAAAGTTGCTGTTAATTTGAGAACTATCGCTTCCCAATTCAACAAACCCCAAATTAGCGAAACACACATCAGAGTGTCCCAGTGTGCAATGGTCTTAATCTTAAACAGTCAGAAGTTTGATCATATTTATTCCATTTAGAACCAAAATCTTACAGGTACTTTAAAGATCCTATATGATTGACTCTTGTGAGCTTTAAGCCAAGTTAGAATGTTGTGGAGTTGTGTTTTGTTTCAGTCACATGTTTGAATAAATCATTATTATTAGTCTGTCTACATCTCTAAAGCTCAAAATGTTCTGCTGCACCTTGTGATGTCATGAAGCTGTAGTTTAACCTTTAATTCAGCAGGGATTGGCAATTCCAGGGCTGAAATGAAAGGTGTATGGAGTTTAAAAACACAGTGGAGCCTGTATTATCCTGTATTGTGCAGGGTTTGTGTGTTAAACATGTGTGAATGAAACAAAACACAACTCTAGGTCTGTTTGTGATGAGGAAAGTGCATTATCACATAGATCAGAAAATAGCGTAATCCGAGCCATTTAAACTTCCTGCTTCCTGCTCGTGTGAAGACCTGCAGAAATAATCACTACATAAAAAGAGTCATTAAGTTCACAGCGTCGCAAAAACAGCGGCCACGTTTCCAGCTCTGAAATGGAACTAATCTGTTTGTCAATTCTACCGTCAACGAGAAAAATACCGAGCAATTACCCAACACGACCAGCGCAGGTTTGACTCACACCTGGAGAAGATTGTGTTCCTCTGACAACAAATAAATATTCAAAACGAGATAATTATTTTCACAGTCAGAAAGAATATCAGATGTAAATTGCCTTTTTTTTCTAAGGATGTAGAAATACAAAATAGGTCTGAATTCATAAAGTTAACTGATTATACAGCGTTTGTGGCAAAAACAGGGACAATATGAATTTAAATTTAAAAGTTTCGATGCAAAATAATTGGCTTTTTGATCAATTTTGTCATGTATTTAAACCAGATGCCCTTCTTTTCACAGCTAAACACATGCTTTGGTCTGCCCAGAAACCAAAATGTGATTGCAGAGTCAATGCTTAAGCT
Source organism: Scartelaos histophorus (assembly GCA_000787155.1). Taxonomy (NCBI): domain Eukaryota; kingdom Metazoa; phylum Chordata; class Actinopteri; order Gobiiformes; family Gobiidae; genus Scartelaos; species Scartelaos histophorus. The sequence continues at coordinate 35,448 of KN511066.1, forward strand.
GCTGCACAAAAATGTTTTAATTTAACACTGAAAAAAAAAGAAAAGGGTATTTTCATCAGCTCTATCACGGGAGTACTTTTTAATTAGCCTGCTTTTCTGCACTTGAGACATTTACAATTGTACAAATGATCTTAATTACAGGCAAATAATAATATGAGCCAGACAACACAAGTGCTCCAGGACCTGCTCAAGTGTTCACGCTAAAATGTTGTGTTTTGGTCTTAAAATAATGTCTGTTTCTCTGGGGTTTCTTCCTATCATTACATACGAATCACTGCATAAAGAAATGAGGGAGCGTGACGTCTCCCACAGTGTTCGGGTGCAACCAAATGAAGCTCATCGAGGCCAGCAGTTATCGAAGCTAATCTGCAAACAGTGACCATATTTGGAAGTGTAAAGTCAAAGAGCCAATCAGGAGCGAATTGGTTGTTTTTCAGGGGACGGACGCTTATCAACGAGGATGTCATTCAACCTGTTGCTAACGTTAACGGGAGCAACCTCTTGGTGTTCATAGCCTAATTAAGAGACAAAAGAGTGAAATGAAAACCACAGGGTCAAGTAGAGTGGGTTAATATGAACATTTAAAGACCAAAATGAGGAGTCTGACAGCAGCAAAGGTTTTTCAATCAAAGTAAATTGCAACCAGAGCGCAAAGGATCCTTCTCTGTTTTAAAAATAGATCATGAGTCCAGAATAAAGATGAATTGAATTGATCCACTTCGTGCTCATGCAGGTTAGCTACACAATTATATATATATAGTCTATGGGATTGATGCTTTGCAGTGACATTACGCTGGGGGGGCTTCATGTACATCTATGATGGAATGTTCCTCAGTTACCATGGTGACACAGCACAACCATAAGCCTAATACATATTTAGATATAAATGAAGAAAAAACACAAAATAAGTTTAAACAACACATATCAGTCTGAGTGTTCATGGTCCTGTTTAGGAGTTTGGTTTTCAAATGAAAGCTGAGAGTGATAACTGGTAACTAATGGGAGCTAGCTTGGGACTGTAATGTTATTACAATCATCTCACCTGTTGTAGTTCAACTAAATCAGTTCTGTCTGCTCAGATTATTTTAAAATAAAACTCGATTTAAAGTGTAACTTGAGTAAAAGAGCTTCAGACAGAGCAGTGCCCCCAGTTAGTAGCCTTTACACAGCAATAAAAGTCTGTAGGCCTACTGTCCTCATCTAATTATGAAATGTTTTACTGTCTGATAATGAGGAAGGGTGTGTAAGCATGCTAGTTGTTCTTAGCTTTATGCTCACAGCATTGTGTTGTGCAAAGCTCTTCTGAACTCATCATGGTGAGTCATGAGGACGCTCTGAATGCAGAAGGGAAATGAGGGAGAACTTTGGACCACTACAAACTTACAGCATTTACAACAAACTAGATCTGTTCTTTTAGTTCTTTTAACACAGTTAAAATCAGGTAGAGCCTCAATAACATTCCACTGTTTTCCATGATTTGACATGGTGCTAATTTTAAAAATTGTCTGAAATTTTGCGTAGGTTTTTTATGTCGAATAACTTTATTTGGTGCTTTTATGGTTTGAAACGTGACAGAAGATCTCTGCAAGACATACTGGAGCCGTTTGAAGCCTGATTAGACCTGCCCACACACACCGCCCCCGTCAGCACCAGTGAGGAACTTAAAGAGGATGTAGCAGATTATCCTGACACAAGCCTGACTTACCTCCATCCTGCACAGAAGACCTAAATTAGACTGATGTGGTGAACATGTCCTGTTACCTCACATTACCTTCAGATCTGGACATCATTTTGATGAAAAACTTAACTTTTTCACTTCACCTACACTTCAGACATAGCTCAGAGACCAGGAGATAGAAACAGATATTCAGAATGGACTTTTTGGAGCTCCATACTGTGTTATAACATTGTCCCGCCAACAAAAACATGCCTGAAGAGTATTAAGATGTCATCATCTGAATAATCTTGTGATCTCTCCTGGGTCCTGTTTGACCCCTGTTTATGATTAGCTGTAAAATTCTGTCCCTTGCTCCGCCCACAAGTCTACATCACCCACGCCCCCACACTTTGAATTATCCAAAACCATGATACAAAACAACACACTACAACTTCACAAACCTGATAGAGTTGTTTCATTAGTGAAATGCACACTGACTGTATTGTGATAGTGATGTGAAGGGGGAGTAGCTTAGTATTGGGAGCAAGAGGAGGGGGGACTCATAGCAACAAAACTGAACCTAATTACACTGAACCAGATACAGCATAGTAAATGTCTTGATCACACATGTCTTATCACATACCACAAAATATGCCTAATAAAGTTGCACTATGTAACATTTCTGACATCCAACATCTGTTTGTCTCCATGGTGATGTTATTGCTTTGCCTAGAATATTTCACAGTATGTCATTAAACATACCTACTAAGTAAGAAGTAGAAGTGGAATATAGAAGTCAAATGAAGCTCAGCAAGGCTGGCAGTTTTAGGGGCAAATTGGAGTTGAGTTTCATATTTACATCGGATTTACTTAAGAGCAAAAAAAACGTCAGGATTCGCAGACCAAGATGCATCATTTTTGGCAAAGTTTGAGTCAGTGAAAATGGACGATGTAGGATAATGCTGGAAATATGCTTGGAAAGTCAAAACTGTCTGCTTTTCAAGGGATAAAGATTTTAAAAGATCTTCAAAGATTCTATATAAAAAGATTTCTGTCTTTTATGGTTGGAAATATAAACCTGTTTATGTAAAACATATTTCCTCGTATCTTATACAATACTGTCAGTCTGCCTGGATTTCCATTCAACACTACGGAGAGACTGCAAGTTGTTGTCATTTCTGCAGCACTGAAATTCCCACAATGCATCATGTTTACCCTCTCTCCCTTCCCGTGGCTGACGTGTTTAATCCTGGTGGGAAGTGTCGCCTGGAAACGAGTTTCGAAAAAGAATTAGCTGATGACGTTTTAACAAGCGTGTCTGAGCGATATAATGGGAGCTAATGAAAAGCGCTGGCTTCAGAACGGGCCCTGTAAAAATACAACACAAATACGAGAATGTGACAGTGAAAAAGAACGTACGCATCAAGGTTACGCAATTAATTAGAAGTCATTCATGCAACACAACAATATGCCAAACGGATCAGGGAGTTCATACAGACAAGTAATACAGTATATGACAGGAGGGAAGAAGAAGCAAACACTGGGAAGTGTACTGTTACTCCCAAATAACATTATCATGACAATACTCAGAAGTACAAAGTTATTATCCAAAAAATGACTCAAGTAAGAGTAAAAGTGTACTGGATGAAAGAAGAGATCCAAGGCACTCCGATGTACTTTGGTATTATTTTATTTGATGGTGACATGAAATAAAATAATGCCAAAGTATATCAGAGTGTCTGGATCTCTTCTTTCATCTAGTGAGTTATTCTGCCCACTCAGGATTTCAGAAGAGCACATCACTGTTACTTCACTTAGCGGTGATCCAGCAAGTACTCCAGCTACATCTATTTCTGGGAGTAAAAGTGTATTTGGAGACCTACTACTTACTAAGTTACTAAGAGTCACTCAAGAGTAAGAGTCTGGATGTAACACTTGATACATCATTTGAAGTGACTGGGGAAAACATTAAATAAAGCACAAAATGGAAAAAGGAGAATAAGTAAATCATCTGATGGAGCAGTACATGAAACACAAATGTCTGAATAACTTAAAGAAAATCAGAACTAGATGTAAACAAGTTCCTCCTCACTTACCTTCTGCATTCAGTGTGTCCTAATTATTCATCACCATGAGTTTATCCACACTTTCTCATCAAAGGTGCAGGTATATGAACGTCACTGGTGCAAGGCTACAACAGTGAACATAGAAAATGAGACAAATCCTGCACACTTACTCCCAAAGTGCTTTTAATGAATGCCAACGTTTGGATCAGTGGACCTGGATCAGTGGAGAAACAGTTTGGGTAAATGTGCGGCTTTTGCCTCATTTTATATAAACTTTACACAACAGAGTTTTGCTGTGAAGGGTAAAGTTAACCACAGCTTGAATACTAACATACAAGATTTGATTTTAAAGATGACAAATTTGCTTAAAACTCAGCTTTTTAAGATAACATTTGAAATGCTGATTTATTTTTAATTACAGAAAAGCATTTATTCGTGTTATAATTTTTAGTTGTCAAGATGATTCTCCAATCAGAAAGCAGAATGAGCCTCACATGACTCTCTTAAGGAGGTTGTCAGTTTCAATGCCAAAACCCAGTGTGTTTAAACCTAAAATGTCTCTGTGATCTGAACATTCACTCCCTAAAGTTTCCAGTTAGTAGCATCATTACATGTGCCTGTGCTCTGCTCATGTAGTTTGCCAATAAGACGCCAAGACCCCGACTGCCACTGTTCACTTCAATCAGCTGAAAAATGATGTGTCGTCCCTGCATTTCTGTGGGATCAAACAAAGAAGCGAAGCCTATTGGATTTTTACTTTACAAACTCTTAGTCCCAAAGGCTGAAATGATGAACTGCTGCTTAATGTAATATTATAAGTGTTGTAAAGAAGAGCACCCAGATACGCCCTCCTTCTGAGCCACGAGGGAGCTCTGTGTTTTAACTTTTCGATGTGCCACTTGTTTCCTGCTTTGAAAAAATTGTGTTGTTTGGATAATGAAATGGAGCTGTTGGTTATACTGTTAATAATTATCTACATATTTACATATTATCCATGTGTTTTATTCACGGTGTATAGTTTGGAATATTTTATATTGGGGTCTAAATTTAAATGTATTCTTTTCACTGTTGTGATTGGACCAGGACTCTTAAGGGGGCAGTGCCTTCACTTATATAAGAGGAGCTGAAGGGGCTGAAGGTCTGAGGGACTAAAATGTAGTATTAATAAAAGAAAACCAGGAGTGAAACAGTGTGTGGGAGTTTTTCTTGAAAACAGCAAGTCCCATTTAATCATATTAGAATTTTTGGTTGCCAAGATCCAATCAGAAAGCAGAATGAGCCTCACATCTTAAGGAGGTTGTGAGTTTCAATGCCAAAATCCACTGTGTTTAAACCTAAAATCTCTCTGATTTGAACAGTCACTCCCTACACCCCAGAGTCTGCACCAGTCAGTGCTAGTGCAGCCTGGAGTTGCAGTTCTGGAGATTCTGAGCTTCACATGAGGCCTGAACATAAACTGAGGCTGAGACACACTTGAATTTGTTCTTTATCTGGAGGTTGAGGCTCTGGCAACACAGGTTCAGTGTGATTCTAATCGTTTTTTACAACAGTAACAGCGCGGGCAGTTCCACCCACGTCTGCTCTTAACCATGACATAAAAATAAAAATGTAGTCTTTTTGTATTGCAGTAAAAAAAAGTCTAATTCACAGATCGAGTTAGTGTTGCGTGGGCATGTTGAGCTGAGCGTTTGTGATGAACCATAGCAGTTCTCAGTCATGTTAAAATGAAGTGGCACACACCTTGAAATATGCTGCTTTCTCTGTGACTGGCTTAAAAGAGCGCCTCTTGAGCGTAATCTGCAGATAATAGTGCAAGTGTGTGTCTCGGGGCGACTTTGGCACCGATTCGAAAAGAAAAAAGTTTGAAAAGTAAAGTGGTGCTTAAGTCCTCTTGAACTTGTGAGAGGATTTGCAGTCGGGTCCACGGGTGCCAAAAACTCTGAGGAAATCGTGCTTCATCAGTGAGACGAGGAGGAGGAGGAGAGCGTCTGGGTGATGGTTGTACAGCTGCCAGAAAACGAATACTCAGAAATGGTACTTGCATGTTTCTAATGTGGAAGGAGAAGTGTTCAAAATCAAAATCCTGGATCTCTTTTTCTATGAACAAAAATAACTGCTCTGCTGTACTTGATTTTTACTGTATTCAAAACGAGAAACACAGAACTCTCTACTGAACTAAAGGTAAAAGGAAATGTTAACTAGCAAACTAAGACCATATAAAATTGTGTTATTGTGTGATTTTGAGCTTTGAGATGTAGACAGATAGTAGACAATAATAAAGGATTACTTAGACAGGGGTGAATGAAGCTAACACAACTCCAGGATTCTGAGAAGGTAACAACGCTCTAACAAGAGTCAATTTTTTTCCATAATATGACCTTAAACAGTGGTTCAAAGATCTTCCTCACTTACCTTATTCATTCTGACCAGCCACGTATTCATCACATCACAGTATTTTTTTTTTTTCATGGAGCAATTATTGATTATTGAGCAGTTAAACACTTTATAATTAGATACAGACAGCACAGAGTAGACCTCAAGAGCCGCTTATATAATATATGGGTCAATGATGTATGAGGATTTTCAACAGGGAAATTTTAAAATGTAGTTTTTATGGAACCTTTTCAAATATTTCCAATGTCA
>KN511068.1:5496-18888 GCA_000787155.1 Scartelaos histophorus
TTGGGATGATCCAGGCCTGATGGAGTCTGATGACATTCAGCTGCTTTCTGGGATTTAAGCCTTTGTTAATTAGTAATTACAAACACATGGATGTGAGCTGGAGGAGCTAGCGCAGGGCTAATGCTCAGGGCTAATGCTAATGTCAACACACGCAGGGTTATGTGCTTATCTGCACCTGGAGACACATTCTCATGCAGCCTGATTACACTGCACAATCAATAATGAATCACACAGATACTACATCATTTACTGTAGTTTATGAGCTAACCTACAAAAATAACCTTCTATGTTGTTGTTAGCCCTATCTCCTTTTAAAGGTGCCCAGGTTCTGTTCACCACCTGCTCCACATCCTTGAAATGTTATTTATTTGCCTTTGCCTGGAATGTTCCACATATTCACATATCTATGTTACATTTGTTAAATTGCAGGCATTTTTAGGGCCAGGAAAAACCTTGAAAAACACACATTCTTATTGTGAATGACGTCTGCTCTCCACAACTGTGACTTGGTCCTGCTTTATGGAGATAGATGTAATGCTGTACTGTGGAACATTTTAGTCAGGACAGTGAATTTCTTACTTTGCAAAGCATTTTTTTTTTTTTGCAATTACAATTAGATGTCTATACAGGTGTAATTTAAGGGAGTTTAGTATCTTCATGGAGCCGAGCAGGTGATGGACCCTCACAGTCGGTAGTGGGCGGCACATGGTGGGTTCTATTTAGATTTTTGAGAGAGACACAATAAATGATGTATGATAGTTGATTATAGATTTCAAATTACTGAAAGGAATTGAAAGTTATTTGATTATTTACCGTGCATTTGAATATAAGACTTAGAAACTGTTTTACTGCTGTTTCAGGCTAATCTACTGAATAGAGCCAAGGACAAACATGTTGATGACTTTATTGTTAAGTGGAGTAAATTGAACGTAAAATTTAACCGTAATCATAGGTTCATTATTATTATTATGATGTAACCAAATACTCAACAGAAAAACATGTCTATAGAAAGTGACACCCCAAATAATGACCTCTCACCTTCTTCAGACACCTGTGCTCCTCCATTCAGCTGTTCAGTCCAAATTGTACGTGTGCTTTTAACAGGTGTCTGCTTCCTTTCCTGTCACGGTTTAACAGGCAAACGACCGCAGTAGTAAAAAGTAACATCCAAATATAATGTTAACACAGGAATAAGCACAGTAGTCTTAGAGGTTTTGGGGTGGGCGATGAACTGACGGCCTTTTGACCAAAATATAAGTAGTAATATCATTTGCAAACTGATATTGATAATCAGATAACATTTTGCAATCCATCATGTGCTTGTTGTTGTCTTTATTGAGGTTAAAATATTGCGCTAAAAGTAAAACAATATTATGTGTACTGTAATTTTGAGGATTTTCAGCTGCTTGTCTACACGGCGATGTAATTACATTTAATTTAAGCTTATAAAAACAAGCAGCTGGCAACACAAGGCCAAGACACAGGTCAGATCTATGTGGAGATAAAGAATGGATGTTTTCGAGGTATTTTTGAACAATAGAAACATCTGTTATGTTGCTGAATAAATGAAAAATAGGCGTAGGTGTGCTATATGGTCCAAAGCAAAACAATTTTCACAGAGACAAACATGTAGTGAGTGGACACTTAATTAGAAAAGTTACATAGTCCACTTTTAATTTAACAGAAACCGTGCTCCAGGTTTTTCAGTCCAGACCAGCGGTATTGTTTGACTTTCCTGTTTGCTCTCCTCTCTTCCACGTCTCCCCCTCTCTCCCCCCTGGAGTTTTCATATCATGTTTGGCTGTTTGGCTGTGTCCCTGTCCAAACCAGCGCTGTGTTAATGAGTTTGTTCTGCTCTGGCCTTGATCACAGGCTCTTTTCACACCGGCCCATTCACACACACACACTGGTCTAATTGTTTCCCATTGGACACAAACAGGATCCATCACAAAACAAGCGCGCCTCACTCAGACAGAGCACAAAACAAGCACGCCACACAGACTCACAGACATTGCATAAGGCTGTAGTATGAGGAAACGCCACTGAAACTAAACACTGGAGTAAGAGAGGATGAGGAGGGCCTTTTGATCTTCACGAATAATGATATGAACATAAATAATGTCTTATTTTTTGAGTAAATAAATCATTATCGTCATCATAAATTTTTTCTGGTAGGGGTTCTTCGGGTTGCCTCCATTGCTGTGCCTGCAATGAACATTAAATTGATAAATCTTCAAATAGTCCATGTATTTCAATGTATTTTTGAAGCATCAGATACCTGTGTAATTGCATAAATCAGGTTAATGCTGAAATACTGAAAATTCCAGCCAAAACAATAGCATCTCTAGGAAGTCAAGCATGTTGCAATCTCTAAACCAGAAAAGTTATTTGGCAACACATCACATAATGTCATATTCAAAGGCCATTTGAATCAGCCTAGCTAGTTATAACACATTTTTATTCCTGCCAGATTTGATTCTTTTACTTACTAAATCTGAATGCAGTTATAAAGGTGCATTCGTAGGACAGCAGACATGACGGCCTTAGGGTTTGGTCAGTTCTCTGCTTGTGCCTGACTAAATTGTAGGCTGTATAAAATATAACTTGAAATGAATATTGATCAGATTGATAGGTTTAAAGTTGCGTGGCTAATCTAGACTACTATCTATTTGTACATCTGTCTGGGCCCCACGCCCAAGCCAGACATGATCATGCAAACAGATATATTTTTTCAGTGACGCATGTGAAATGAAGGAACTCATTGGTCACATATTATTTACAAATCAAATCAAATGTTTTTTTCTGTGTCCTGTGATATTTTGTTTATTTATTTCAAAATGGTCCCCAATTGGCTAATCCACCTGTCACTCATGCCCATTTGGAGTAGATTCACCTATGACCAGACTCACATCTTCGTAAAGTATTGAAGAAGTGTGTATTCTTGATCCCAGGGAAGTTTACAAGATAAACAGTTTGTGGAAAAACACAATTAAAATAGCCAAATGCATAACCCTAAAGTAAAAAAAAACATGTTGAGTTCATTAAAACTCATGTTATGGCCTTGGATTTCACAATTAATGAACACAGTTTTATAAAAAGACTTAGCTTCAGGCAAAAGTTAATCCTTCAACATTTTACTGTTTACTCAGCCCAGCATGTCCCCAGAAACCAGACCAAATCCTCCCACTGCTCCACACTCGACCAACAAAACACTCACAGGCTACAATTAGCAGCAGCGTACAGGCGTTATCAGCGAGCTAAAGTCTATAATACTTTACCATGAAGACACAGCGTGGCACTAACAGTAGGCTAGCTCATGGTTTCGTGTTTCAGTGACTGTAATAATGCTGACCGCACGCTTCGCTCACTATGATGCCGCAGGTGCAGAGGTAAACATGGCTAGAGTTACCACATGATGTCAACAGTGTAGTATCAGCGAACGCCCGGACCAGAAGTCATGATGTCATCTGGAGTGATAAGAAGAAGGCAATATGGGGGTTACGCGGGAAGAAACATGCTGGCTAATGCTAACGTCACTTCAGGATACATGATGCCTATTCTGAATCTGCACTTTAGGCATCATACAGGAGAATCAGTGTTATATCAAATGCAGTGTTGTGGTTTAGCAGAGGGTTTTATCTCTCATGTTGATGATTAACTACGTACTTGAGCTGGAAAACTAACCAAGCAAGTAACTGAGGCTTCTCAAGTTTTGCAGAGTAAGTGGAAAGTGAATTTTAGACTTTTGGACAAACTTTTAGACTCAAAATCCATACTTGCCTTCAGTGCTCCTCAGTATGGCATTAGATGTATCACTCTTCTTCTTCTTCTACTGTGTGTGTGATTGCCTCTCCGCAAACCTGATCTATATGGTGGCACCTAGTTGTCTCCATGGAGATAGATAAGTGTTATGCCATATTGCAGAACATACTCCAGCAAGGGGCACTGATGGAAATTATAGCTTTGGCCACAATCCTGCATATTTATAGGTATGCTCTGTTTTTAATATGCACAGAATTTGACAAATACAAAGTCTCGGTTTGGATCCTCTACTAGAAAAGTTTCACAGTGCGTCTTTAATAAGCTGAAGCAGTAAGCAAAACTATAATACTATCACTACTTCTACTTCTACTGCTATCGTTGTTCTCCTTTGCCTATTTAACTTGTTGTTTTGGTCCGGCTTTCTCACATCCAACTTCAATGAGAGTTGTTTTTGCATTCAGTGGCCTCTAAGCTTTGGTGGATAGGAATGCCATCGTACATAGACACAGGCCTATATTCCCAGCCGCCTCTGCAGCAGTCAATCAGAGCACACATGCATGCACCGGACACAATAGTGGTTTGATGAGCAGACAATAGGGCCGTGAGAGCAGTGCCGTGCCTGTCTCCGTGGCATCTGAATATATTCCAGATCCGCACAGAAAATTCTTTGGTTTTTTTGCACCTCGCGTCACCAACTCGGACAAAACAACACAGCGTCTTCCAAAGTCCTTCTTGTGAAACGGGGCTGAACTTTGCCCACACTTGAGAGATAAAAAGTTATGATAACAGATATACGCTTTCTTCGCCTGATGTGGTATATGGAGCTTATCAGAGCTGGAACAAGCTGTGCACGTCTCTCAAACAGACTGACTTTGGGCACGTACACTGGCACCACTTCAGTCGTAATAACTCTGGCGACATGCTCCTGATCACATACAATGCTCACCAGTCAAGCATGGCAATGTAGCAACAGTGCGGTGAGAAAAGGAGAAAATTATTACCTCCTTGTCATGGCCCCAGGTTGTAGGAGCTAAGCCAGTGTTTCCTAGCCAGGGGTACAGGGAGTTTTAAAAGAAAAGTGGAATTTTAGGAATAGGAAATATTATTTAAAGGTCCAATATTACACAAAATTGACCCTTCTGAGCCTTAAGCCAGGCTATAACGCTGTTCTTTCATCAAAAACAGACCTGGGGTTGTGTTTGTGGTTTGTTTCATTCACACATGTTTGAGTAATCCTTTATTATTAGTCTGTCTGCATCTCCAAAGCACAAAATGCTCTGTTCCACCTTGTGATGTCATGAATTGGGAATATACAAGTAAACTGACTTGAAAATACAGACACATGATGCAGGTGCACTCAGAATGAATCATCTAGGCCTGGTCAAGATGTGCTGTGTAGAGGGTGATATGGAGGAAAATATTCCTAACTCAAGACGTGTAAAGTTTAGTGGAGCAGGTAACTATAGTTGAGTATTTTATGAGTGCATATTTCACTGTCATTGCTTAAGTTTGGCTGCAGCTAAATCACTCACTCATAGGCAGACCACACCGGAAAGTACTGTGTGTGTGTATATGTGTCAGTCACCAGAAAAGCACTGATTCACAGGGTCACAACGCAATTACATTTCATTGTGCTGCCTGCTCCTAAAGCAGTGGATGTCCTTCATTTTGTCCTTAAAGCTCCGCTGTGTAACCTTTTGGCCAAAAATAGACTCAAATAAAATGTCTTGGCCTGAGGAGAGCCTCCACCTGACCAGCTTGTCTCCATGGAAATGTTGTTCTTTTGCCTAAAACTCCACAGTGCTGCACTATGGCTCCATGGAGAATGTTCCAATGCACTAACTTTCTATTTCCATGGAATCATACTCGTGATGGGCCATCCCAGAAAGTTACACAGTGTTGGTTTGAAAGAGGGAAGGGCACATATGACAAAACTTTCAATCTTCCAAATAATGTGGAGTGTTCCTAATTAGAGAGATTACTCATTATTTAAAGTGATCCAAAATAAGGATCTGGAACATTTTATACAAACAAACAATATATTGTTTGTTTGCTTTCCAATCGTTTCATCCAAAAACACACACACACTGCCAATGCACCATAATATGTAAGTGTTTAGAACAAAAACAGCCTGTACAGCAATGTCCAGAGGTTTGAGGTCAAGTGCTTCTCTGTTTCATGTGATCGATTAAAGGTCCACAAGTCTTCATGAACTCGTCTCGCTGATGTGACAAATTGTTTAACTATTTATGGAAACAGGGTGGTGTGGTGGCCTTCCATTCCCTCAGAAAAGCCTTCTTTGTGGTAATCATGCCAAACGTTTTGCTGAATTGCCTGGGAGTCAGGGTTTGATCCGTCCAGCCAAGCACCACAGCCAAAACATCAAGCAGTATCATTTTCCTGCATATGGTACTGTATAAATAAAACATCTATTTAAATAATTTACCCAGATATGAAACATTACTTGGTTTACACCTGTCGCACAATGTTGAAATAGAAGGGACGTCTGCTCAGTTTAGTTTTAGAATGATGCAAACTATGAATAACTTTAAACTGTATAAGCAGGAGCCAAACTGTTGATTGATTATGATTTGATCCCAACTAAATCTCTTTCCTTCATAAATCAAGATAAGTCTCTACACCTATGTCATTAGCCCATACTTATTTGCTATGTACAGATGGAGTTGATTTGTAGAAAAGGCTAACAAACTGTAAAACCAAATGCTTAGATGTTTGTCGTTTTCTCAAAAATTCATAGAAGTCATGCTGGACGAATAACCTATCAAATTCTGTTAGAGTTTGTCTGACAAAATGCCCAATCTGCAGGCACCTGAAAAATGACTGGATGGAGATTGAACTTGGCTTGCAACTGAGCAAATGATGCAGACTCATTATAAAGTCATTAGAATCATACATTGCCAGTTTAAATGCTGAATTTTGGCATATAGGAACACAAAATTATAGGTTTGCGGGACGGGTGATGCACTTTACAAATGATGAAAAGTGATGAGTCTTAATGCGTCCTCTGAGTGCATATTGTATTAAGAAACAACAGGTCACAGCACGTAGCACAGGCCATTTTTGCATTGATTTGGGAAATATTCATAAAAGAAAAAAATTAATTTGTTTTTCACTATTGTGTCAAAACACACCATTATTTAGTCATGCAAGTATTAAACAGTGCAAATTTCCTAGCTCTGAATATCCAATAAACCCATTCATCTGTATCTGTAGTTTCCAAGGCAACTGACCAACTGGACACTAGCTTCTTAATTACAGTCCTCTTCCAGACGCTTGCCATGTCTGTGCTTGTTAGTTCCTGTCTATGAACCTCTCCACTGTCTCTCTCTTTTTTCCTCTCATCCTCGCTCTGTTTGTCTCTATGCCTCTCTGTCTCTCCCCTCTCTCTCCCTGACTCCTCTCTTCATCAGCTCTTCAGACAGGTCTGAAACAAGAAAAATGTGTTGTTTTGATGGACATGCCAGACTGTCTGCACTGTTCACTCAATTACTTTATCAAGTCTCACCAGTGCCAAGCCAAACTTGTGATTTAAAAGACTGGAGCCAAGTGGACCCTGCTTTAAGGACAGTGAGTTGTGAACTGCCCTAAATACAGTGGACTTTTCTCCTTCGGGCTTAGCTGACTTTATTTCAGTGGGAGCATTGTGCACTGGTGGCTCTGATCCAAGAGGCTGTTGTAAGCTTGTGTAGGTGTCTGTGATGTTAAATTAAGAAGGGTTTAGCCTCCTGTTAGTGGTCTATGGGCCTTAATATGGGTCAGGTCACGACTACTGTAGTACATCTGCCGTGGAACTAAGATCTGAGCTTGTTGATCCAAATGTCGGAGCAGAAGTTGAAATGGGTCCAACTCAAACAGCTTTAGCTCCGAGCAAACCGCACCCAGACACTTAGAGACAAGTCCGCCCAGGCCCAGGAGAGAGGGAGTGTGTGCAGCACGTGGACACTGCAGGACAAGCTGATCATATCACCATTACACAAACATTACACAAACATCCATCTAACAAATGGATTTTAGCCGTCACAGACTTAACCCTTTGCTTTGTGCGAGGAGCAACTTTCACCTATTTACAAGCTAAAACATGAAACATAAGGGTTGTGTCCTGGTGTTTCTAGAGGTGCACTGTCCAACTTGTGGAGTGTCAGCCACTTATTTCTGTCTGTGGAGTTGTTATTATTTCTTGGCCAGGAATGTTCCACGTTATGGCATTGAACTTATCTATCACCATGAAGTCAAGCAGATGATGCAAACAAAACAAGTTACAGGTCAGATCTGTAGAGAGGCTTCCCTGCTCACAAGAAGTTTTTTTTAATATCATAAACACCTGTAAAATGAAGACATACGCAACAGAAAAGTGACTAAGGATGGATATTAGCTTTGGCTACAAGCTTCCATATTTACAAGTACATGTTTGTCTTATCTTGACTTTTAATATGCATTGTCCCTTTAATAAATACATACAAATACAGATGGACAAGTGGCAAACCTTCCTCCTCCAGGTTACACAGTGAAGCTTTAATTTAAATCCCTACCTTTATAAATGATGAATGCCACTAACAGCTGATTTACCGTTGCGGTGTATTAAGTAGTTATTATTTAGAAAGGATTTTATGATTGAAACACAAAATTGCTGTTTCATTTTAAGTCCGTTTTGACAGCTTTCAAATATTTCATCAAAGGTTCCACTACATTAAATTAAAATGCATTCTAATGGACAGAGTTTGCCATGAAAAAGATCTCATGTATAAAATAATTTGTTTTGGAAGCCCATATCATGCTAGTTTCTGATCTCTGTTATAATGTTGTTTCCTCATCAAAAACATACATGAAGTTGTGTTTAGTTTCATTCGCAACCAACACTGTATTTTTTATGAGTTCGTATCAGTCAGAAAACACTGTTCCACCTTGTGATGTCATGTCACGATGTCCATACGCCTTCGCTAGAAACATTTGGATCATTCAGCCCTGGAATTGCCAATCTCTGCAGAACTAAAGGTCAAATGTAGCTGTTAACTTGAAGACTACCACTGCAGAGCGTTTTGAGCTTTGGACATGTAGGCTAATAAACCAGGGTTACAAACGTGTGAACGAAACAAAGCAGAACTCTGGGTTTTTGATGAGCTAACAACGTTCCAATGTGACTAAAAGCTCCCAACAATCCATTTTGTGTAATGCAGGACCTGTTAAGTGCCGTACTGGATTACAAGTGTTTTATCATAAGTGCATAAGATCATTTGGAGATGACTTCAGTGTGTCTGGGTTACTGGTCTTTTTCCCGTAGATCTGCGTAGTGACACCGAGCTGTTTCTGTTGCCCTCCAAAATAAATGTGGCTTTATCAGGACTCAGATCAGGTTACTCCCGGGCACCCCCCGCCCCCTCTCCATCTATCTTCACTCCTCCCGCTGTCTTCTTCTCTGTCTTCTACTTCCTCATATCTCTGAAAATGTTTCCTCTCAGGGGGTGGGCGAGTGGGCGATATTGACATAAGCCTAATGAAAGTCTTGATACATTTTGGATGTGAAAACATGACACAATACAGTTTTTTACAATCAAAAGTGTTTGTTTGGTGTCTAAAAACTGAAATGAGCAAATACGAAAATATCACTTGGGAGTGAGTGACATAATGATTTATGTTGAATTCTCTAGGAGTTTATTGCAGCTTTGTCTTCTTCTTTTTCGTGAGAATTTTTTTAACTGTTTCCTTCTGTGTCATGTATTAATTTTTTTCATTGTTGCCATGAAAATGTATACAAATCTATACTAAACTGAGTATCAAAACTAAATATTCAGTTAACTGAGTATTCCTATTAATTGAAAAGGAAAGGATCTTTCCTGAGTAGTTTATATGTTTAGATTTATATGGGAACAATTTGGACACTTTGGAACATCATGCAGGGAGTTTCCGATATCTAGGTTTATGAAGTAATGTTCAGCATTTATCATGGTCGTACAATGCACACATCAAACACTGTTTAAAAAAGTTTTAAGATAGTCAGAAAACTCAAAAATCCTGATCCTTTCCTAACAAAAAGGTGGTTTATGCTAGCCAGCGTGTTATTGTAATTGTATTTGAGAGAGATTTGTTTAACAGCATAAATCAGGTCGCCTGTTGTAGTTACAGCTAAGTCAGCTCTGGTCAGATTGTGTTAAATTATAGCTCAGATCAACAATGCACAGCAGACACAGCAGAGCCTATAGTTATCCTCATGCTGCAGGGAATATTGATGAGTTTAGATGCAAAGTATTAGTAAGAGCACATCGAAACAGCTTCTTAACATAGACAAATTTGTGTTTTAATTAGTCAAGAATCAGGTTTTAGTATCAAAATGGAGTTTACATTTTTAGCATCCGAATTAGCATTTTGTAGCTTTTGGTTTGTTTCAGAAATTAGTATTCAATTTCCTTCTAATCTAGTCTGTTTTATATAACCTTGTGGATAATAAATTGGCCACCTCTGTTCATCTTGTACCACTTTTAAACATTTAATCCGTCGTCTCAAAGCTCCCTCCGTCTGTGACTGACTCCCTGCCCTTGTAGATCCCTGTTGGACTAGTGCACAGTAAAAGCAATGGCCTCATTAGAATCACACTCTCTTAATTGGCTCATTCCCAGCTCCATTCATAATAAGTTCGTTTAAAAATCTCACTCGGTCTGGTATGTCCTGTGTGTGCGAATATATGTATGTAAATGCGTGTTACGAGAGGCAAAAGTGTGAAATAGCGATTGGCAGGACGCTGTAAAAGCTCTGTGAACCCTGTCTGAGCGCGTGCAGACCAGACTCGTTAGCTGCTGTCCTTAATGAGAGCCACGGGTGGTTTAACACTGCGGCCCCACACAGACAGGCCCTGCCAGTCAGAGCCAGCCTGATTGTAATTATAGCACTCACTCGGAGCACAGTGCGGATAGTGCACTAAGAGCCCTCCCTCCGCCGTGTCCAGCTCTGTAATTAGAAATAACACTGCTGACCTATTGTGCAGCCCCAGCCATTACTCCGCCTTTTAGAGACACATGCAGGACAAACGGCCAGGGTGGGAATTGAACCGGCAACCCCAAAGGCAAGCAGCTCTGAGACCGAGATGGTTGTCCGGTGTCATAATAGGCTTAGGGATAGTGCAGTGCTCGAAGTGGGACGTACATTGTTAAAAACTGGAAAAAATGTAGAACTGAAAATGCAAAGAATAATAAGAAGAAGGTTTTTGAAAGTGCACGTTCCGATCCCCTTTTGTTTCCATGGAGAAATTAATGCTTTACCTGGAATGTTCCACGGTAAAGCATTAAAGTTCAATCACGGAAACAAACAGATGGAATAAATACACCGGTAATGAAAAAATGAACTGAAAAATTGTTGTCTAATGTTCGCTTTCTTATGACTGTAATATTACCTGAGAGAGACTTGTTTACCAACCAACCTCGCCTGTTATAGTTCCAGCTAAGTCAGTTCTTTATGGTCATATTGTGTTAAAATAAAACTCAGATTAAAGTCTAACAAAGCTTGAGACGGGGCATGCCTACAGTTAGAATCACACTGTCAGGAAATGATGACGTCAGCTGCAAAGTCTCAGTAAACTAAAACTGAAAGGGCGAAAGGTCATATTTATTCACTTGTGTATTTAATTTGACAGTCTGTTCACTTTTTTGCGATACTTGTTTGTGTTTTTATGAAGGACAACAGAGGTGAAGTTGGAGTATATGTAAACTGCAGCTCACATGACTAAGACCACAGAGGGTTAACCACATCGGAGCACTGCTATTAAGACTGCACCAGAATAGTGAGGAAAGTGCAGGGGAAACAGAGGCTCGTTCGCTGACCAGGGGTTATAATTTACTAACAGAAAGTGAGTTGGACGGTGCATGGCGACGGGAGTTTGAATATTAAAAATGCCTCCACAGCTGCTCCACAAACTTGCTGACTTTCTTATCAGGCCCCATCCACTCCTCACAACATGTTGGAGAGCTTAACTTGAGATGTGACATTTTTCAGTTCAAATTTGTGTGACAGTTTAAAGTTTCTGAGATTTTTTTAAACCAATTTCCAGCTCAAAATGGAGTGACAGACAGCTATTTCAAGAGTTTATAGTTATCGAATTAAGGGTTGTGTTAGATATTAAACTCAAAAGGCACTGGGAATGCAAAAGTGGGCCAACTGAGGAGCCAAAAATGTTAAGAATTGTACAAGTAAGAGATGCCAACTGGCATACTGTTCTGTACTAACTTTGTACTCCAATTTTATTTTCTTAATCTGTGATACGCGTAGGATTCGGCAGTGGAGTCATATTGGTACAAATTAAAAGAAAATCTGTAGCTCTCTGGTGTGATATGGTGTAACATGATGTTTCTTTTATTAAGTTGTTTTCGATTAAAGTTGTGATTTAAAATTTGCAAGTATAACATCATTATTCGTGTGTTATAGATTATAATGATATAGCAGAAACAACCACTGTAGGTCTGTTTTAAGAAAAAAAACTGACCACAAAATAAATACAGAGCAGTGGGCGTGCAAACGGGTATTTTCAGTGCAATCGTGTCTTGAATGCAGATTACGCAAACAGGCATCATTATCTATATATTTTTGATCTACTGTCATTCACATTAACTTTAGGATCTAAGTTGAATCTTGAGTGAGCCCTGTCTTGTTAGTCATGTTACAGTGAATCATTCAGGGACAAAACAATGTCCTTCTTTGTATCCACCTTTTTATAGAGACGTGTGTATTGAGTTTAGCGAGGTCAGAGTACACACACATTACATTAGAAATCGCAGCTACGCAAGGTCAATGACATTATCCTTTTCGCTTAAAATGAACAAACAAGATAAAACCTATAATACCTCTTGTTCATATTGGTTTTGCTGTATTACTTTTCTCTGTGTATCATAGTTACAGTGGATGTAAGCTTTGTGAAAAAACCCCGTAAGGATTAACCAGAATATTGACATTGAGACGGATGATCCTTTGTCTTCTGAGGCTCACGGACTTGAGCTCCATAAGCCAGTTAGCAGCAGCCTTACAACTCCTTCCTCATACCTCCTCTTCTTATGAAAAGGATAGACTAATGAGATTGGGGCTTAATCTGAGGAAGCTAACAATAGGATAATGACGAGCAGCCAAAGAGGGAATAATCCGTCCGGTTATTCTCTTTAATTGTAGATTATGTAACCTAAAGACCTATCCTTTTAGTGGGGCTCACCTCTACCAACCTCCAGCCTCCCGTGCAATTCAGTGTTCAGAAGGAGAAACAATCTAAAGTGTTACGCCATCAATAATCTGTCCATATTGGGTATCGTCGATAATCAATACAACCTGGTGGCAAAAAGATAAGTTCAAAAACCATATAAATTGAATTGCTTTGGTATATGATAGCGCTTTTCCACCTTCAAGGCACTTTACATAGAGAAATCACTCACCCATTCACACCACATTCATGCACATTCAGTCCATACAGGAACTGCAGGGAGGTTAAAGTGCCTTGCCCAAGGATACAATGACAGTATTGCTGATTTGAACCACCAACATTCGGATCAGTGGACAAACGCTGCCCCATGAATGCGCAATCTGCTTGTGTCCGTGAAAATATGATTTATTTGCAAGAAACATTTCACAATTTCCACTTTT
>KN511072.1:11813-35481 GCA_000787155.1 Scartelaos histophorus
TTTCCCTGCCTAGACCATAGACATTAAGATCTTTAACAGTGAGAAGAAGACAGGACTCTGGCAGGTGCCTAAGGGCCAAACTGTCGTCTACAGCCAATCGTGTCAGACTAGTAAAAAGCCATTCCTTCTGCCCAACCCCCCTGATGCTGCAAGACTGATTCAGAAAACAAGTGCCCTTTATATGCCTCATTAGCTTATGGTGCAGATTTTTACACTAGGGAATTAGACCTAGATCTATCTCCAGGCCGCTGAAAACAGACACAGGATACATTGGTCTAAATGTGCATTGAGAATTTTAAAAGTATGGTCTGTAATCCAAACTGGGCAAAGATTTCCATGCTTGTTGCAAAGTAGCACATAATAAGCACCACTGGTATGTTGCTCTTTATGGTCACGGGGTAAACAATATGTGGGAGAAATACTTAGAAGAGTACACACTATGTGCATTTGATGTAGTTTTAAGCGAGTTAAAGGTCGGTAGGTTAGTAGTTACCATCAGAAAGTATCTGTCTGGTCCTTGCTGAGGTTACAAACTTTCAGCTATTTCACAGTATATGAAGTCTTGAAAGGATGGTCATTCTAATGCAATCATTTCCATTTGTGCAGGCTTTTGTCAGCACAGATAACTGCATATTTACCTAAACAAGCTGTAATGTAATCATTTGGGGATTAAAGATTTCACACAGCAGCTGTCTTGCAAGTCATTGTGATATTGAGGATCTGGAAATAGTAAATCGACGTGTGCAGTCAAAATACCTTGCATTCTTTAAAACTGGTGTCTGAAGAAAGTTGTTATGAAAAAGAATAGAAATAATCCTCCATAGTGTTGTGGGGAAAGTTCCTCTGAGCACAGAGGCAGAGGGTGCAGGACATGAGAAAAGGAGGTACCCAATGAATAAATCATCACTGCCTTGGGGCCACACACACACACACACACACACACACACACACACACACACACACACACACACACACACACACACACACACACACACACACACACACACATACACAGAAGAGAATGTAAATGCAACACATAACCAAATAACAAATAAGATTATTTTAGTTTTACGCCTTCAGTCTACACTGTCTCATTTGACTATAGTCACCTAAGCATGTCCTTGAGGTAAAGCGAGCGGGTTGGACTTGGAGCTATCGGCCTTGTCATTAGAGAAGGTAAAGTGTGCCATAGTTAAACTCCTGCTTATGGATGTCTGAGTCAGCCAGACAGGGAAAGCTAAAGCAAACTCAAGTTGTGATGCCTCATACTCTAATTACAAGCTTTATGGCGCTCACAATTACGTCTATAAACATTCATTTAGATAATAACTTTAGCTCCTCAAAGATTATTGCGATCAGGAAGAATCAAGAGATTCCAAGCCTTGCAAAATCAAGAACTGTCGCTGAATATGACAATAGAAACAGCATATCAGGAAATTAACAAAATATCTAGGCTAACTACTCTGACTGTAAATGTATTTTATTTTTCCTCTTCCTCTAATATTTCCTTTTCAATATTGAACTATTTAAGTGAAGTAAAAAAAAACTTTCTTTGCGCCTCTTTATTATAGCTGAACTAGGACTAGGGCTGTGTATCATTCAGAAGTTGCAGTTACGATACATAAGTTACAATACATACACTTTGATTCATAAGCCACGATAAAATACATCTCGATACAGTGAGCTTACGATTCAATATGATTAAAAGAAGTATATTTCAAATTGATTCAATATGGTTCAATAAAATAAAAAGGCTAAATCATGGCTGTGATACTAAAAGTCTTTGTTAAACCTCTTAATTAAGTTTATATGAAACACTCACTTCAATCATCAAAACATTGAACATGTCAAATGTGTTGCATAAACGAGCTTCCTTCCTCTTAATAAGCAAAAAAAAAACCCTGTAGTGCTGCAACAAAATAATTTAGTAAAATATACCAAAACATTTTATATATATCTCAATACAGCAGCCCACGATATCGATATTGAGTTTTGAAACATTGGGTTGTAAACCTGCACCTGCGTGTGTTTAATTTCTCTTTCTTTGCTTCTCTCTTATGTTAACTTCAAAATCACTTAAGTTAATGCTATTTGTCATGTAACCTGTTGCTGGGGATTTAATCCATTAATTTAAAATCATCAATATGCATGGGGCTATTTCACTGAGACGCCTGCAGTCATCCTCGGCCAGTAAAATCATGCCGTTTGAATCAAAAAAGGAAGAAAGTTAAAAATTTAAATTGAAAAAAAATTAAGCTGAATTGAAAATCAAGATGTTTCAAAATGATTTTTTTTAAAGCTTTTTTGTTAGCTCCTCAGCAGGCGATGTACTGACTGGAATAATAGTAGAGAAGTAAACTTAAATAATAAATAGTTTTAGACAGGAATAAAAACACAAACAAAACTGTGGCTGTGTGACTGTCACTGCTACTCTCAAATGAAGCCCATTAAGGTTTATGCTTATTGGCTTAAGACTTGAACAGTAAAGCAGAGCACAAGCAGCTGGTCATTCACCTCAGTGGGTGACCCGGGGTCTTGGGTCATTATGAAGGGTTATGTTCAGCCATTGACCCACTAGTTGCCATAAAGTAGCCTTTTAGGGGTTAAGGAGGGCTCCTTACAGAGGTCTACACTGATCATCTGACCACTAATCATTTCCTTCAAAAAGCCTTGGTAACTGTTATTGTAAAGTGCCATTAGGTAGAATGAAAAGATATAGTAGAAAATGTGGGCGATATAGGCCTATGAAATGAATGGCATCCCCAAGTGCTGTTTTGGGGTTATGCAAAATATGAACATTGAGCATTTTGTCTGTAATTTAAGGCCACAAAAGGAGATCAAAATATACAGAAAAGAAAAACTTTCAGTGAGGGTGACTATGATGTGTTGCAAGACTATGATAACCAGCTGAATATCTCACTGTGTTGTACATTGCTCAATGTCTGCCCAATAAGTTTACCTTTCCCTAAAGTATAGAATTCATGTCATCATTTTGCCTCGGAACCAGTGATATGTTTCAAATATTTTTAACCATTGAAGTTTAATTTTCAGGCCTTCCTAAAACTTTAAAAGTGCTACTTTAAGGCATATGTATTTGAGAACGTTAATATGATGTAAACTAAGACCAGTTCCTCTAAGTTTTATATTGGATTGATAACAACACTTCTTTGCTTCCTTCTCATCTCTGTCCAGCTCAGTCTGACATAACTAAGCTTGTCCACACTCCCCAGCCTGACCCAGTAACCTCTGAGTGTCCAGTCTGCAGGAGGCGCTGCCCTGAGCCCTCTGACCACACTCTGCAGGCTCTGGTGGGCCGTGTGGTCCTTAATGAGCCATATAAAGTCCTCCATGAAATATTTAAGTATTATGTAAACACTAGTTCAAAATATTATTACTTACCCCTTGACTCCCCTTGAAGCAAATAGATGGTTCAAAGTGTAAAGATCCCTGAGGAGGAAACAAACACATTTGTTAGTTACGTGAGTTATTATCACACACAGAGACATTGCAGTGCACACGTACTGAAGTTACTCAATCAGAAGCTTAAAGCCTGTGCGCGTTGGCTGGTTTAAAATACAACTTAACCTACTTTCTAATGAGATAACAAACTTTCGCCTATTCCCGTTTTCCCACAAAAGACTCTTCCCAGAAAACTCTCTCTGGGCACGTACTTCCCGACAATGACAGGGTTTGGTCGTGGAATGCGATGCACCAAGTAAAGTAATGCAGAAGTCAGATTCAGGGCTAAGCAGCCACAAGTAACTGTAAACTGTGTGCGAGACGCGCACTTATTTATTTATGTACGACTCAAGCAGAATGGCTGGTCTGTGTAACTGTGTTATACTCTATAAAAGGTCGGTAAAACACCTCAGAACTATCTCAGATCGTTTGAACCAGTTTATATAGACTGATGACAACTTTGACAAGTGTAAATTGAACTCATAGCGCATATGTCACGCAATACAAAAATAAATAAGCTACCTTAATATTTTGGAAAGCCTCCAGAGCGCGTAAAGCGGAGTCCGTGAGCTTGACATGGTACAGCGTCCTACTGGGGTTGTTTTTGGTGTTCTTTCCACAGGAGAGCCCATAGTGCTGCTCTTGTCGGAGCGAAGCCATCTCTGGCTTTACTCGTCTTGCAATTAAAGCTGCTTTGCTCTTTCTGCGCTCCTCTGTGGCGCTGCGTCACGCAGAGGGCGGGGCCAGGCTGACAGGAACGTGAGGTGCGTGTGTCTGACTCACTCCAGCGCCACAGACATACACCACTTAAAAGCTTTATTACGCTCCTTTTGCCTACCACGCTCTTATACACATAAACAACATTATTTGTTCTGTTATTTCGGACAGTATGTTCCCAATATATTTGTGGGGTTGTAAAACTGTGTCATGGTTTTACACAAACCATGAGTAGGCAACAGGGTAATTTCTAATCTCGGCCTACGTTAGATTTCTCAGTGAACATAGACCCTTTCTAAAACAACATGAAATATGACATAAAATGGCAAAAACAATAGGAACATTCTCATTGTAAGTAGACTGTTTTGGTTTTATTTAGCCTTGCATTGTCTGTCCTTGACATCCCTTTAATTTGTTTGCACTGGGTGTGTGTAGATGTAGTTTTCACTACCTGCTTAAAGGTCTCACACAAGCCCAAATGTTTGCTTAAGAATGATGGACGTGATATGGGACCTGGAGTAAGTAAGATGAAGCTAGTTTAGTTAAACAGTAGCTAATCTACTCTGTGAATGAAAGTAGCAAACAGCAGGGAGGCAGTTTACTAAAGGTCAACAAAGAACAGGTGGCACTAAATCAAGGCATGGCTCCCTTTAGCACCTTTAGCATCAAACATGTATTATAACAGTGCCAGGACATTAGCATAGGCCTATATAAAAATGAATAGAAATATATATAACTTAGCACTACAGCAGTGAGGAATTAGTGCCCTCGCCCTCCCTGCTCTTTACCTGTCCTGTCCATTGTCTGCACTTTGCCATCTGCTGCATGAGGAGCTCTTAATGCACGGACCCCAGGGACCCATGCTTCACACCTGAGGTCAGCGACCCCATGTGCCACTGGCTACAAGCATCATGTTCGCTGCCTTCCATTGTCCCACTGTTTGTCCAAAGCTTCATTTAAATCTTTAGGTGCTACGAGTGGAGAAACAGACCCAAAGACTTACTAAAACAGTCACATTATATGATATAGCAAAGATTATTGTTGTTCTAAATCTAAAATATGGCTTGATTTCTCTATACTGGATTCTACATCTGAAATATGAACTATATGCATGATTGAAGTATAGATTTCAGTTGTAAATACTCATCATATAAACTTAATTTGTCAGCAGTTGTTGTATGACTTTATATCTGACACTATTGTTGACAAAATTAAAACTTTGTTCCTTTCAATACTATTCACCAGCTTCAACTGACACCAACAAATATCAAATGTAAAATAGTGTAATTCCACATCCATAACTTCACCATAACCCTGTTGTATGCTCCTCATTTAAAGGGTGTTTTTTAAGGGTGTTTTGCTTGCCTTGTCTGTACAAATATACATTGTCTTCTGTACATTGAGTATGTTGTTGTTTGTGTCTGTGCCATGACACAGACCCTCTCTCTCTTGTGTGTGTGCTGTTGCTAAGCAGACCCAGGTGTTTGGTGTTTTATTGCGAACCCAGATCCCAGTGTTTTACAGCCACCGTTTTTACAGTGAGTCCACAGGTGTGACTGATCTCTCCACGCATGAAATGAGACGTTTAAACAAGAGCAGCTCTGTGTAACCTCGTCCTTAAAAAACCCGCACAAACTGGATCGTGACTATGTTTTCTCACACAACAATCAGATATAAAGCTTTCACTCTGTGCTAGTACCCCTGTGTATTTTAATTTGCTTGATTAAAATGCTCCCTGCGCAGTCAGAATTAAACCCAAACTGTTTTTGCAGCTTATAATAATTGTTATAATTAGGTAATTTTGTGATTGTATCTTTCTGCCCATACAAACCACTGCCCACCATAAATTGACTATTATAAAAACCGCCACTGTGGCCACTGGGACGAGCTCTGTTGGACTCAGTGTCCTTAAGGAGAGGACACAATTTAACAGCACCAATGTTTATTAATCTATCTATTAATCTATCTATTAATCAATCTATTAATCTATCTATCTATTTATTAATCTATCTATTAATCTATTAATCTATATATCTATCTATCTATCTATCTATCTATCTATCTATGTGAAATAACCCCATTAAAGAACATTGTAATTACCTAATATGTACAATACCGCTTATCTAAATTCAATTATAAATATCTAGGAGCTGAAAAGATGAAATGCTGAAAATGTCCTCACTGTCAGGGGGCAACATTTATCTCTTCCCTCTCTCATTCTAAAACAAGATATAATGCTAAAAACACCAGTGCATTTTGAGGCTTAGATAATCATTTGGTAATTTGATGTTAAATCTTATTCTCAATGTTGTACTTGGGCCATGGGTGATCTCCCTTTAAAGTCAGTGCGCTGGTGGCTGGATCTGCAAAGGAGTCTATCCGTGGCATTTTTATCTCTTTATTGTAATAGTCATTCTGTTTGGTCTGCTGTTACTGATACTGTGTTCTCCTTTATCTGCAGTTTTATGGGGAGAAAGGTGTACGGTTATTGAGAGGGGAGCTGGTTTCCCTGGCAGCCCTTGAGTCCTGCTGGATGACTCACAAGGCCAAAGACGTCATCATATTCAGGCTAAATGCTATTGCCACAGCTGCAACAACGAAAGTCACCAAATGGAGGAGAAAAACATGATCCAAAGTGGAAGGACAGAAACGGTGTATTTTGTGGTTATAGTTACCAGTCACTATCACAAGGAAAGATATAACTAAACACATCGCTGCTCTTATCAGGTAGATTGTCTCACCCAAATATGTAAAGATGATTTGAATGATTGAATTAAAGCGTTTAGTCCATTGTTAAAACCACTTAAATGCCCTATATTATGCAAAATTGAACTTTAAACCATGTTATAATGTTGTAACCTTCTCAGAAACATACCCGGAGTTGTATTTTGTTTCATTCTCTGTAAATCCTGCATTATTAATCTGTGTACGTCTCTAAAGCTCAAAATACATTGCTTCAAAACTCTTAACTCTGTTCATAACGGATGAGATGTAATTGCTTTACCTGGAACATTCCACTGTACGGCATTAAACATTTCTATTTAGCATGTAGTTAATTGCAGGTATACAAAAGAAAACCCTTGAAAAAGATGCATTCTTCTTACTGTGGGCAGGCCCATCTCTCCGGTTTTGACCTGTAACTTGGCCTTGTCCTTGTGTTTATGGAGATTTAAAGCCCTACTCAGAAAAAATCTAGACAAAGCAATAGGGTCTTCTGCTTTACTGAACACAGCTAAGTTCTAAATAAATATTTTTTGAAATGTTCAAACACAGATCACAACATTTAGCGTCTGCACTTAGAGAGTCATTACAATACAGATCTATGTTTGATATCACAATGTGTCATTTTTCAGACATGTGATTGGGGACGTATGATGTTTCTTACCAAGTGAAGATCATCAGGTTTATCATTTCCATTCAGCTCCAGTACATTTAGAGGATTGTGTTGAGTGATGTAGTCCTGACACGGTATTTATTTTAATTGTGATGTACCTCTAAAGGTTTAAGTATAATTGCTTTGTAGGTGTTAATTCTATGGTCCATATTATCTTTTAGGTCTGATCAATCATCTCTTTTTAAATCTCTTCATCCACCACCTACATAAAATAAAATGAAGGTGATAACAAGAATTTAAAGGATTATAAATTAATACATTGATAGTTAAAAAACAGAGACTAATTTGTGCAGAGTAGGGGTAGTGAAGGTGAGGCTTATAAATCTGCTTTTCTAGATGCCATGTAATAAAAGAGGACATGGATTTACTTTGGTGTGAAATAAACAGATGTAGAGGAAATGGTTGGGGAGACAGAGACTCAAAAATAAGTCAATGTTAATTTATAAATCCAGATGAGTTATTCCTGCAGTGTTGGATCTAATAAAGAAGAGACAAACTTTACTTTCACCTCAATCCTATGCATAGTGTCTGTTTGGCCAAAGGATCAACATGTTAAGAACTTAGTGCGTCTAATTTGAGCCTTCATAATATTTGTCTGTATGTGTCCTCACAGGGACAGGGTGCACTGGATATTTGTTACACTGCAGTAATGGGCTTACAGTACACGAGTGCTGCTCTTTTTGCCTCCTGGGGCTTTAGCTCTAGATGGAACAGGCCCTCCCCAGAGCCCTGCCTTTCTGCTAATTGAGGCCCACTAAAGCCTGGTTGCCATGAAGTGCAATCCCACAACGAGGTGCTACTTTTAGTGACCGTCCTTTTGGGAGAGACAGTTTAGATTTATCATTTTCAGACTATTACAAAAAGCTTTTCATTAGCATCTTATGAGAATTAAACAACACCTTGAACACAAAGGCTTATGTATTATAAAGCCTTTAGATGTCATATTATCATTATAGGACTTATATTGTGAATTTGAATGTAGATTTACATACAGATGATAACTTTTTCAGGAGCGCTGGAACTACCTCAGAAGTCTGAATGTAGTGGTGTGGCTTCAGTCACATGCACCAGCCTTTGCTCAGCAGTGTTCCTGTCTTGTGCCACTTTTGATATAAATGAGCACTATAGACTTAAAAAAGGCTCTAGTTTTATTTAGACATTATTGCACTTTGGGTGTTGAGTGCTGCAGAGACAGAGTTACTTTCACCTGGCAGCCAAGATGATTTAGGAGGATGTAGACAAGACGCTGTAGCCTATTTTAGGAGAGTGTTATGTGCTGAGTAAATATTTTGTGAATTTTTTTGGGGGAAGTTGGGTTTGGTTCCATTGCTCATTTTGTATCATTATCCACTGTCCCTTTTTCATATGTTTTTGTGGCATACATTTGGGCACACTATTTGTTTTCTGACAGAGGGCATTTATATGTTGTTTTTTGATCTGATTTTCTGATATAATGTTGTTTCTTTATAAAAAACATTAAATAAACACACCTGGAGTTGTGTTTTGTTTCATTCACACATAATTAACACACACATCCTGCAGATTTAGGCTGAGTTGTCTCTCAAACAGAAAATGCATTTTTTACAGGAAGTGCTCCACTTTGTTTTTAAACTCACACCTTCACTAGAATCATCTGGATAATTTCTGGGAGTTCAATCTCCACTAAACAAAAGGTAAAGGTGGGAAAGAAAATTCTGAGCTTCAGAGACGTACACAGCCCAATAATGCAGAATTACTCAAACATGCATGAATGAAACAAAACACAGCTCCAAATATGTTTTTGATGAGGTAACAACATATTAATATGGATTAAAGAGTGTGTTTTATGTTTTAATATAGGACCTTTTTAAGATTTGTTTTAGTCTTTGTCTTTTGTCTTTGTCCTGTCTTTTTCAATTGGCCTCAAAAAAGTAGTGATCTTACTGGAACATTTCAGACAAAGCATTAGCATCTCCATGGAGACAAAAGAGGTGCACGCTCTACCAAAAAAAGTGACATAGTGGACCTTTATAATGTAGCAGCTCTTACTTAATTATTGATCAAAGGTTTTACAGGTTTGCTAAAGTGATCACTTTCAACATGTAATACCTCCAGTATTATCCAGTGTTTTTCAGGTCAGCTAAGTGCAACATCTGTGGTGCAGGACTCATGGTGCATTGACTCCGTGTGTTGTCTTTTTGTCAGAGATTGTGGCTTTTGATCAAATAGAGCTTCCCTTGGCCAGAGCGTATGTGCAGCATATCTGAAACAATGCAGAGGGAACGACCTTTAGACACAGGTGACACCCACAGCAATCAGCACCAACACAGATAAGTCCTCTTTATCACTTTTCTGACAATCAATGACTCCGCCCTCTTTTGCCTGTTTTTCTGTTACCTGTATTGTAGAAAATGGAAAATTCAGCTGTTACAATCCCCAATCAAAAGCACAAATAAAGTGTTAGAAGCATGCATTTTGTTTTCCCAGTTTCAGTCCCATTGTCATTGCTTCCTGTTGGGGCCATTAACCCATTTACAGCTGTGTTGACTGTGTGCACAGCTTTGTATAGAGTAGTGAAAAGGACAAAGGTGGATAAATCCAAGCTAAATGTAGATAAAACTGAGTCATATCAGTTTGTTTGAAAATATTTGTTGATGAAATTATGGTAAAATGTTCACAAAGGCATCAAAGGTTTTCATATTTTTTTCATATTGTTCAATTAACCTTTAAGTTTAGGTCCACTGTCACCTCACACCACCAAAAACAGTTGATGTTTTATGATCTGATAAATCTAAACAGAGCAAAATGACTCTGGCATATTTAAAACCATTTCTGTTGTGTAATGTTTTGCACAGTGCATGGGACTGTATATGTTTTTCTGCAAGGAGGCACAAACACAATCATTTGAAAAGGTTGTGTCAGTCATACAGGTTGCTCTCACTACAGGATCTGCAAATGCCATCAATCATTTGCAGCAGCGGGCAGGACAGTGGAGCTGTGATGGATGAGAGTGGAGAAATGAGACAGAGAGGAATGCACCATACGTCCACAGTGTCGTGGCAAGTTTACACGACAACAACTCATAGACAGCAAGTGTAAAAGTGTTATTGTAGCATTAGTGGTTGTTCCCTTATCTTTACTATGCCAGCTGCAGACAAATGTATTTAACTTTTGCAATAAAATTATTGTAATAAAATAAATAATAAAGTAATTGTATTTTTAAAAATTGCAGTACACATTTGTCTTAAAAACACTAAGATAGCAAAGGTTTATTGCTGCTTTAAAGCAAAAGCAGACAAAGTTAATTGTACATGTGACCAGGTGGCGATAACTGCTTGGAGAGACAGAAATAGTGGCTAAAGCAGAGCTGCTCAGTCAAAGCAGCTGTTTGGAAAACAGTGAGCAGGCAGCAGACATCCTGGGCCATCCTGTCGCCACAACACCAATAATCTCACCACTGACTTGGACATCCTCTGAGCATGGTGAGGCTATGGCAGGTCAACAGCATGTTGTGAATGTTATGTGGCTTGATTATATCTGCCTATATTTAATTTATTGTGGTGACCACTTATGTGGCTCTTTTGTTTGGCAATAGTCTGCTCATCAAGCCAATAGGTGGTCAAATACTCACACTTGCCCAATTAGTCCAAGATTTCCAACATTAAAATCCCCAGTCATAACAATAATATTAAATTGTTGTAACTTGACTGAACCTTTGTCTGACCATGATTATTAAGAAAAGTTGATGATGTTTTGGTTAAATATTTGCCCACATGGACTACGGCTCTATGGTCAAAACTTCATGTCTAGTATATTGACTAAAGTCCAACGCAGACATGACTCAGGGTTCTTACTTTTTAATCAGTATGCCAGACAGGCAATAAACCAAACCCAACAATCCAACCAAAACACTCAAGGCGAATCATAAGAACAGGCTATTTAAGCAAGCAGGACTTTTATTAACTCTATACTGCCATCTGCTGGTGAAAAGCCAAAGGGTCGTCTCCAAAACTAAGAAACGAGAAATGTAGCCTTAAATACCTTTAATTGTATGTCTAAAGGCTCTTTCACAACAGGCACATTATCTCCAGTCCGAACTGGTCAGACAACTTTTAGAGATAGCCTAAAGTTACAACTATGAAGTAGCCAAAGGGAACAAGTAAAAGAAAACCAAACTGAACTCTACATAAGGGAGTTTTGAAATGTTTGATGCTTTAAAGTTGCCTGTTATTCATGTATATTTTAGGATAACTGCACAAATAGGCGCATTTGACAGGTTTGCTGTGCGCAGTCAGTGCGCAGTGCGCGGAGCAGAAGCTTCTCGTTGTTTAAGTCTCGCGTTTTTTCCCTTTGGCCAGAGTCTGAGCGAAACGCACCAGAGCCGCGGCGACTGAAGAGACCAGACGGGAGTAAGCGGCCCTTTGGCTGATCTCTGTGGATTTGAGGCGAAAGAAGCAACAATAACTAAAATGACCAGTGGGTATCGACATATATTTGGACTGTAAGGCTTTTGTGTACTCTGAACGTTTTCATGTCTTTTAATCATGGATTTCGGCCCTGTTAGCATTGCGTCGTCTTTTATTTGAAGCAACCAAAACAAAGTAGCGCCATGAACCGATTATTTAACGATGTAAAGGGTTGTTTAATTCACTTTTACACGATACATTAAATAATTATGGACGTGATTAATATGTTGAAGTTGCACTACGTTCGACGAATATTTGTCAACAACGCAAAGCTAATGCTAGGTCACTCGTTTAGCCTCGGCCTGCAGTGAATCTCCGAATAAGACTGAAAATAATATATCATGTGTTAGACCTACCTGACGGCAAAAGCATTGCGGTAATAATAACATTTTGCTTATAGCGATACATTTTGTCACCCCATCAGACGCACAAGTCTGGTAAAATGAGTTTATGCTTTGATGTTGCTTATTTTCCGTGGGTGCAGAAGCTGCTCTCTAGCGCCCCCATGCCACGTTGGCTTGTGTTAAACTTTTATTCTACATCTGGGAGATGTTTGGTCCATTCCAGTACGTAATGCTCCAATGGATAACTGGTTTATTTTTTTTCACTTTGTGATTTACAGGGGGAAACCAACGTGAGCTTGCACGCCAAAAGAACGCCAAGAAGCAGAATGAACAGGGCAAAGGGAAGAGGAACGAGGATGGGCTGTCTGCTGCAGCTCGGAAGCAGAGGTAAGCACTTAGTGGATACATTTTACATGGATCTTGTTTTTGTCATTATAAATAATACCTTGTGTAGTCAGTGCTGCTTTTTTCATTTGTCCTAACTGCATCTCTTCCCCTCTTGTCTGGTAGGGATGCTGAAATAATGCAGCAGAAGCAGAAAAAAGCAGACGAGGTGCCGAAAGGAAGCACAAAGAAGTAGCCGTGTTTCCTGAGCATCAAACTTGTCTAAATATTTATCAGAATGGATACTTGATCTCAATTTCAAGAATCCAGGAGCCTTCTCTCTCTCTCTCTCTGGCTAATGACATTGCATTTTGGATTAGATATTCTACTTGCTAAAATTGTGTGTTAGCAGTTGTCCAAAGCTGATGCTGCATGCACAGGGGCATCAGCAGCATCAACTACATGAGAGAAATGAAACTTGTTGTTGCAAAGTGTATATGTAACATGTGTGTATTTTTGTACAAAAGCCCCCCTGTCGGTTTCAAATAAAGTGTATCTTTTTAGTTCATACAATATTGCCTGTTTAGTTTGTGATTGCGGTCAAATTATAATTTATATCAGGGAAAGGAAGGCGTACGAGTGATGTCAATCATTTAATCATCTGCAACTGACTTTTTTATACAGTTAAGTTTGGGTTATGAAATATTCCGTTTTTCCCTAGTTCTTTGGTTGATGTCTCTACTGCCCTATTCTGAACTCGTGTTAAATGACTTTACCTACGTAACTGTGTAGTGAGAAAATAAATGCCTACATTATCCACAGATATAGAACTCAGTCCAGCAGGTTCAGAATAGAATTTCTCAAGTTCACCGCCAGGTGGCGACATTTACCACAAAACACTTAGAGGGAAATTTTCTAAACCGTCAGAAATTAAATTGACTCATGAAAAATGGCAAATCTCTGTGGTGCACGCACTCCTGACACTTGTACTGTGTTTGTGAGCCGGTGATATCGCAAGTGGAGGCAAATCTGAGAATAATTACACTATCACTGAAATTTAAAGAGTAGCAGTAAGATTTGTATTGTGATACAGACAGAGAAAGCAAAATCAAGAATATCACATTTATGAGGCAATGGGCTGTTCATTTTTGTGTATGTGGCTCTAGTGGTTTTGTAAAGTAAGGTTTGTTTTTTTAATAGATCCATGCATGTGCACCATTCACTATGAATTTACTTGAGTCTGCTTTTAAAAACAAACTGATCAAACACAGTTCAGTTATCCATAGGCCACTTTATCAAGTGTAGAAGTGTAAATAGCCTATATTTTCTATTTTGATTGCGATATAGGATGCTACAGAGCAAATGCAAATTATACACCACACAGTAATT
Source organism: Scartelaos histophorus (assembly GCA_000787155.1). NCBI lineage: Eukaryota > Metazoa > Chordata > Actinopteri > Gobiiformes > Gobiidae > Scartelaos > Scartelaos histophorus. The sequence continues at coordinate 25,886 of KN511072.1, forward strand.
GTTTTTGAGGGCTTGGTTATGCTACATTGATTTGCTAATAATGAAAAGCAAATCAGCTTGTTGCCTCTTGATGAAGCAGCTGTACCACCTTTCCTAAAAGTAAATAACATTTGGCAAGTTGATAAAAGACAAGATTTATGGTTTTCCAAAAGTCAATATTACTATTGCAAAGTAAAGTTTATAATAAATAGTTAAACATTGTAATGTCACTCAAAATTGAAGAGACAATATGTCAATATGTATGACAATATGTATGTAATATGTATATGATGGACACATTAATATATCATATATATATCACATTGATCATATACATCGGTTTGTAAAATCCCAGTATAGGAGAGTTACCTCCAATAGAATATGTTGTGTTCTTGTACGCAAATGTTATTTTTTGTTTGTACTGCAGCCTACATTCTTGCATACCTTTGCCATCTGGTGTTGACGAAAGGGAAAAAAGCATCTCAAGGACACTGTATGCAAAATGTTTAAGGTCTTCTTAAACCTAAACCATGTAGGCTATGCAAAAAGAGAAGCTACAATGTACAGTTTACTACTGAGTACTTTAACTGTTTTTTTTTAATAGCTGTAGCTTGGCTGTGACATTCTTCTCAATAAGTTAAATGTCTTAACACAGCACTATTGTTAATTTGTTAAAACGGAAATATTATTGCAGCACTGTTCTTCCTGTCAACTGTACATAGTATAACCTATGTTTTAAAAGTTTTTAGTTAAGAAGATGAATGGACACTTACATCAGTGTCCTTCCTTTGGGTTTCACAACTACTTCCTTTAAAACATATAGATTTCACAACAACCAGACACATTACACACTATTGCATTATGTTCCTCTATACACAAATCAGAAAAAGAAAAAGCTTTAAATTCTGTGCACAATATTTTGTGTTATTTAACCAAGTGTTTTAATTGTAAACATGTAAATAATGAAATAGTCCTATATTTAAGGGGGGCACTCAATCAAGGCCAATGCTATTTTATTTACTGTTTTATTGTCTGTCTGAAAAGTTTCAAGTCTATGATACAGGCACATGTGGTCAAAAATGATGAAGAAAACAGAAGAATACCTCAAATAATTGGGTTAAATATGTTTCCAGATGTCCCTTTTCCACTGAGATCAGATTTTGTAAGGACCCTGTGTGATTTATAAATCAGACAGAAATACATCAGCTAAGTATTATTTGCAGAAACAAAAACTGCTGAATTCTAATGTTTGTTGAAAGTCTGGTTTTAGTAATTAAATATGCTCATGTCTCTGCAAAGAGATGCTGACCAAAAAAAACAACCAAACAAGACGACTGCTCCACAGACAAGAAAACAATAACAGAATAGACAGTGGTTTATGTATTTCATAATTCATTTATTTAAAAAAATTAAAATAAAGTGCTTTTTATATACATTATAATAAAAACAACAGTCACAACCTCAATGATACAAAAAATACAGTTCACAATGTTATTTGTACACAAATGAAAGAAAAATCATGCAGGCAAGACCACATTTGTCTAGTTTCAGTCAACAATAAGCTTATGGTGTTTTCTGAGGCAAAGCGGTTGGTTCAGGGGTTGTACTTATCTGACTGTTGTTCTGTACAACTCAAGTATGGGATTGATTTTTGTTTTTTGGTCTGCATTTTTGTAATTAAATTAAAATTATACATGACGTCAGAGCATGATTTGCCTACTTGAACCACTGTAGGAAGATGAAGCGTTGCTACACAGTCACTGGCCATTGTATTAGGTTTACCCAGTTCATTTAAAAAATAGCTCAGGTTGGACAAAAAGGAAATATTGGACATTACATCGATTCTGACATCAACATTTGGTCTAATCTAATCAAATGTGTATGTATTATAACGATAGGTTCCAAAAAGTCAAAAATAATTATACAAGGCTGGGTAATTGGTGTCTAAAATCAAAAGGCAGTGGTTGTTCTGAGATTATTAAGACAATATAGTAACTCAAACAATGACAAGGAACAGTCCAACCCTGCATAAGCAAGGTGTCCCTAATGAAGTGGCCAGTGTGTGCATACCGTAGTGGATTACATTCACGTTTAGAGCTTTACTGAGGAGCCACTCAAAATAAAGCATCTTGTAATATCATTGTTTGCTTTCTTAAATAATAAAAGCATGTCATTAATAAATAACACTATCTATTATATAACAATATTTACCTTTTGGTATTTTTTCACTATTAAGGTCCAAAGGTAGTATATGCGTCTGCTTTTGAATGCACCATCAGTTGCTGCTAATACTGAAGCCTCACAGGTTTTTGTCCTATGTTGTTCAAAAGCAGTAGAAGAAGAGGCAGCTCCCGGTCTGCACAGTTATGGGTGAGGCTGTACATCTGTTAACCCGTCTTGTGTTATGTTTTGGGCTTATAGGTTTGGCCCCCGGAGGCCTACAATCACTGTGTATGTGTATGTTGGAGAGGTCTATGCGGTGGAAAAAGTGGACATGTGGCGCGCACCTTAAGGCAGAACAACTGGTTTTTTGAAAAGGTGTTTGAAAATTTCAAATGCATTTCAAGGTCATTACTAAAGCAGGTCATGGAGTTGTATTTATGTTTCATATGTAAATAAGACAAGATTGGTTTCATTTGTGACACAGGATAGATTAAGACTGCATTTGCACTAAAATGGTGACTAATCCAAGACTAAACCCCAAAACTAGACCTGGACTAAACCTGTTCTAAACAAAGATTAGAACAGGACAAAACCAGGCCCAAATCAGGACTTAAATGGGCTCAAATAATCAAATAATGGCAAGAGCAAATGTACTCTTAGAATTATATTTAGAAAATGAATGAGTCTTTTTTATGCAGAAATGTTGTTTTCTTCTGATAATACTATTGTTGTAAAGAGTTTAATCACTTTATTTATTTAAATATGCAATTTACAAAACACAAAGCACCCTATTGTATGATATACTATGTACGCTTAAAATATGTAAACCTATATGTAACCTAGAGAAGTCTTTGTGCTGGTCCCAAATAAGTAATGAAGAATGAGGCTTTTGATATATACATCTAAAGACCAAATGAATATGCTAATCACTGCATGCTATGGCAGGAAATTATTTCAAATAAAGAAAAGTCATTAGTTTGAAAAAACTACTGACTGGACAAAGATTTATTGTTGATTTTCAAAATCGGAGCAATTACTGCATTAACTTTAAGTTCTGCTTTAAGATGCTGTGTCCAACGCATAACTGTAGTGTGTTTGGAGATGTGCAGAGCTGTGCAAGAGGGAAAATGCAAGTTGAAGTAGGCAATAAAGCACTATGGAAGAAAAAAAAATAAAAAAATGTATCAGCAGTGTTCACTCTAGTTTCAAAAGTATCTCTACAACACATCTTGCACAAGGTCCCTTAAAACACACAATAATAACCACATTGTATTTACACAACAAAAAGGTAGAAAATCACACTGAGAATGCTGTGCAATTACTTGGTCATCTTGTAGCAGTTACATAGCATGTCGTCATCTGCGTGGTGTTTTAATGGCAACTTTCTGTACAGCATACTATATAGATACCATTTTATGGTAGGTACAGCGAATTGTGCCATTATGTCTCTGTAGGCATCTAAATATAGTTTGAATTATGTTTACAATACTGACTTGTTTTATGTCTTTGGAAATATTTGCTAGGTATTAGGTCTAGGGTGCAGTGTGTATGTGACTGACCGCACTGGTCCCTGTACAATTTTGATTTGAAGGAATTATTTGCGTAGCAGCCAGACACGCTTATTCTCTCAGTAGTTGCTTGAATTTCATTTTGCTGAAATGTGCAAACGCGGACACCCTGATAACTTGTGCTTTCACATTAGGCTGATGTGTTGACTTGAGCACAGTGAATGCCATCTACAGAAGTGTAACCTGGGGGATTATATTGAGCCAAATATACAGCTCTGTGCATCTACATGATTAACAGTGCATCTGCAGTCTGGACAAGAGACCACAAAATATTATTCAATTGTTAACACAGCGGCAGTTGAAATACATCTTTTCTATCACCTTTTCATTGAGCTTTTAAGCATTAAACAGCAAACAGATGACATATTGTTAGTGCTTGTTGAGCTCAAACATACCCATAATTCACTAACACTAAAAAGTCAAAGATTTGTCATCAGACAACCATATGACATGGTCATCTAGTATTTTCTTTTGGCCCTTATTCCATTTCAGTATGTCCATCAGAGTCTGTTATTGTGTTAAAAGCTAACAGTCTAGAGAAGTCCCCATGCACTTCACATTTGCTTATTATTAGTGCTGTGATTAGTCAGTGAAACTTAAGACTTAAGTTTCCATTGCTATGTGCTCTTCAACACTGAGTAATGCTAACAAAAAGCATGATGTGGTTGTGGTTGGTACTGGACGGATGGCACTATTGCATTTAGGTAAGACAATCAAAGAGTATTTTTGGCACTTGGCACGGGATGAATTCAGTGCTGTCCTGATGGTACAGATGAGTCCCCTTTATCCTTGGCGCTGTCACAGACATAAAAAGCCTTATTTTTTCAGACTTACTTGAAGCCCGAGTAGTGTCTATCTTTCTCAGTCATCCTGGTCGATTGTTCCATGTGAAATAGACAGACCTCAGCCACTTGCATTGAGGAGGTGCATGTCCATAAAGAACTGCTGGTCCGTAAATTAGTTCTAGACCAGCAGTCGGCTTAATTTTTACTCCCATTAAAATGTCGTTTCTCTCCATGCTTTTCATTCAACATGTGCATCCAAAAGTCTTTAATGTGATGGAATAGATGATTTTCTTTTACTCCAAACCCTGAACTTTGTTGCTTGTACGTATAGCTCTTGTATGCAGACAGATGCTCTACTGATAATGTGCAGTAGTGTATTTTTGAATTCAAATCAAAAGATCTAGAGATCACTGAAGTTGAATAATTTAATGACTTTAAAAGATACTATGATGTGTTTCGCCCATCTCTCTCTCCATTTGTACATTCACCAGTGGCCATGACATGAGGACAATGGCGTCTTGTGGCCCGGGCTCAAACTGCGCTGCGTCTTTTTTTCTCAGTCCCAGATTAACCCGGACCATCCGCTGGCTTTGGAGTGGAAATGGTTAAATGAAATGACCTCCACGATTATCACAGAATGACGATGGCTAAAATAAAACATATGCTGTGATGTAGGAGGCTGTCAGCTTTTCCTCTCCCTGCTCGTTTGGCCTGTATCCCCCGCAAAGATACAAGACTGGCGTTTTTTACATAAACTGTGCTCTTTCACACAATAGAGTCTTTTATCTCCGAACCTAGCCTTACTCTGGGTCGTGGGCAGGTTGGGGAGTATTCAACATGGCTTTCTTTTGCGTTGAGCGGCCTTCTGTCAGACGCCTCCGAGAAGCTCTTGCTGTTGTCCGGCGAGGACTCGTGTGTGGGCGTGCTGCAGATATAGTTGTCGTTCAATGTCTGGTAGCCCTTATGATCAGATGTGGATACAGGAATAGTGTTGCCATTCAGAGGGAGGCTTTCAGTGGGCTTTCCGACTATTCTGGGCTTCTTTTGCTGCATATTGGGGCACTCTCCTTGCTTTAACATCGACTTCATATGGTCTCTGTTTCTGTAAATGACAAACAACGAGAAGACCACCAAGGAAAAGGCCAGCAGGGCGCAGACCACGATGAGTTCATTCCAGTAGGTTTTGGTGTGCACTTGCTCAGAGCGAGATTGACCAGGGAGGATGATTGTTTTTTCCTGCTCCACATGAGGTGTTCTTGAGTGTCCAAACAGCGTAGTGCTCTCCTGACGTGGCTCAGCTCTCACGCAGTAATTGGCCAGCAGCTGACGAAAGCCCTCCTCCTCGGACCAGCATTCATATGTCTCTATCTTGTCCACTTGCGCCACGACCACTAGGTTTCCTTCTGGGGTTGGATACAGGGACTGGCTGGCACTGTCACTGTAAAGCCACTTCCTACGTGCCAAATTGGAGCGCAGCTTACACGGCAGGACTCGAAATGTGTTGGCTGGGATTGTGACAAACTGGCAGCGACCACCTAAAGAAGAAAGATTTTCACAAATAAGGATTAGTATACAGTATAATGAAAGATTGTATTTTCATTTGAGTTTTGTACAATTGCCGTCTACCTCTTCCTGGATACATGTTTTGTAACAGTATGTGTCAATTTGTGCTGACAACTCACTGAGCAGATGCGCTGTAATTAAAGATCTGAGTGTACAAATAACACACTCACGAGAAGCTGCTGGTCTGGCAGATCTGGCACTGGGGAATGTCCTGTTACAAATGGCTGAAGTATCGGCCTCCTCCACATCTTGCTGCCAATGGCTGAGACAAAACACAGCAACAAAACAAATGTGTTAGTGGGCCTAATAAGAGACACTTTAACAGTCAAAGTCTTTCATTTAGCATGAGTGTACGTCTCTCTATGTGACCAAGGCAGTAATGTTCTGTCAGAGTCTACATGTTCAAAAACATGACTGTAAGTCATGTAAAAAGGGCTAAAAGACACACAGTATAACTTTTCTGGTGCGAGTGGGTTGAGGGTGTATGTCACCTAGTCGTCTGTTGGAGATTTTTTTGCTTTGTTGCTTATTTTCAACAGTATGGCACTCTCCTCAAGAATACATATTTTAGTCTAGTAATTTTTAGCAACAATTATATTTGTAATTAAATAGCTACATAGACATTTTGGTGACCCTTTAAGGATAAATTGATTTTGTAAACTTTAAGAAAAACATTAAAACATGCATTTGTCAGTGTCATGGCAATAATCTGCTATTTCAGTATCTTAGTATTGGCTGTCTTTTTGCTTTATTTTCTAATACTGTCTTACCTGTCTGGTGGTGCCATCCTGACATCCCGACACATCTTCCCTGTCCAGGCGCAGTAGGGGTCTCTGGACAGGACACACTCTCCACAGCTCACATAGTTGGAGCAGTTGGCCACAGCAACCTCCACCAGGCCAGAGTGGGACGAAACAAACAAAAGACCCTTCAGAGAGCAAAGCAAGAAACAAAACAGGATCAAACCAGCTCTCCATACTACAATAATTACTGAAAATAAACACAAAACTTCAAGCTATACTAAGGTCTAATTTTAGCCAGCTGCTCTTCCATTTGAAACCACCAATGTAATTTGATTATGGGGACATATGGCAACCATATTGATGATGTCAGTGCTTGTCACATGGCAGGCGCACAGTCTCTCTCTAAAAGCACAGACATTCACAAATGCATTTACCTGCAGGCATTATGGAACTAAAATAAAGTTATATGTCTAAATTTAACACATCTTGTCCAGCAGTATAAAAGGCAATCTTCACGGACACTGTCTTAGGCTTTCATATCCCTATTTGGAGCTAAGAATATACACACAGAAAGAGCTTGGTCTTCATTAGAGTTACATAATCTTAGATAAGATTTGGTTTGGGTGCATGGCGGAGGCAGAGACCATTACGTAATAAGAAGAGAAACGTAATGAAATTTAGATCTGGGTAAAGTGCCAGCATGGGTCGTAAACCTTATTTTAGACACAAGACTGTTAGTTACTGTTAAAAAGCCTGTAGTAAAAAGTAAATAAATAGTGCCCTAATACCCTTCTTTTGTAATTTCATGCAATTTTATACTTTCTTTCATATCGGTCATTATATATTTCCATATACATATATTTCTGATAACATAGTTTACCCTTTGTGGATCAAGTTCTATATGCTGCACAGGCTGAGGCTCAGGGAACAGGACCATCTCTTCAATGATGTGCATCTTATCATTGGCGTTTATGGCTTTATGGAGTTTCCCATCATCTGGTTACCAGAGAGAACTATTTAAGTGAATGCAACTGATGGTATCAAAGTTTGTGAGTCACAGAAAAAAAAATGTACCTGTTCCAATAAAAAGGACATCATATGCCCTCTCAATGCCCTGGATCTTGTGCACTGCAATCTGCGTGTAGCGAACATTGCGTTTGAGCAGGAGAGGGGAACTGCGGATCACACTGTCCATAAGGAAATGGTCCTTGACAAAGTTAAGTACTTTGTCCGGCATATGTAGAGACGACTGGATGCCCATTTGCCTAGCATGGTTGGTTACACACTGAGTAGAAGCAAATTACAGGTGAAAAATTAAATTGTGTTTATGGAGTACTATAAAGATGCACTAAAAATGATGCCTACCGCCCCAGGACGAGGTTCGGGCACAGGATGGTTGTAGGTGTACCACTGCTGGGTCTCCCTGTTGACCTCACGGTAGCGGCCGCTGAAAGCTCTCTCCACTTGGGCCATTGTGAAGGCGCAGACCGCTGAACTGCCCGACGCTCCTTTGTACCTGAGCAGAGTAAAATCAGGTCAATGTTTTGTTCTGTACACTCAATCCTTTTCAAAGAACTAACATCTCAGGTTACACTTTTACAAATCTTGCTGAATTTCTATGAAGAAAATACAAGAATTAACAAGGTTACCAGAGCTTAAATGGGTTTATGTTTATTACATCCATATTATATCCAGATAAGCAAAAAAGCACAGATAATAAAACAAACCTAACAACTGACTTTATTCAGTTCAAGTTGGGTCAGTGCTGCTTTGTCTGTACATGTACACTTTGTATTTTAACATACATCATAACAGCACCTTTAAGTCCTGAACTATACACAGTGTGGTTTAGTGCATCTGTGCATGTGTCCTCTTACCACTGAGAGGTGAAAACACCATAAAAGACTGTGCTCTCCCAGCTGTCCCCTGTGGGCTTGAGGACAAACATGTCTTGGATGATGTTAAAGGGAAATCCATCGTCAGGGAGAGAACACAGAAGCTGTGCTTTTAGAAAGGTGGTCCACTTCTTCTGAAGCACACGCTCTCCGCCTTTATCACCCTGCAAACACAAGTTCACATAGATATATAAATGCAATGAAATTACAAATGACAAATTAATTACAAATCCAGCAAAATAAAATGTCACATTGAGGTTTCCTTTCTGAAATTAATCCCAAAATGATTAGAAGGCAGAGGCAGTAGAACCATCCTCACATTTTCAGTCAAGAAATCTGCTATCAAAGCCTTATTTTCAAACTGTTATCCACTTATCACCAATGTTCATGTACATTAATTAGTCTGCAGCTTTTTCAGTCAGCAAAGTGAAGCAAGGTTGACCGCCCACATGGCTCTCATCCCAAAACGTAACTCTTTCTTTCTATCCTTTAGGTAGTCCAATTATTATTATATTCAATTAATTAAATTAAATTATATTATTATTATATATTTTTTCAAATGTATTTTACACCAGCTACGACAAGCTTTTTTCTTAGCTGGCTTACGTCACAAGTTCTCAGAAATTTGAATGAGCAGTACAGAAGAAAGGCGAACAAGACCAAACCAAGTCGACTTGCCCAATCTCTGGACAATACACATACTTCATATCCAAAAACCAAGAGCTCCTCCTCCACACATCGCGGCCGAAGGAGGGATTTCTAGTGGAGAAGATTATAAAATGCAAACGAGTGTTTCCTCCCCTGAGTGTTGTTCACAAACCATCATCTGGCACCATCTCACAGGAGGGACTGAGGCAGGGTCTAGGAGCCAATTACTAGCCCGTGGTAGTAGTAGTGGTC
>KN511072.1:41779-54626 GCA_000787155.1 Scartelaos histophorus
AGGTATTTCCCTTTAACAATACAATTGACTGCTTTCAATAGAGTTTGATTGATTACCAAAAGGGAATGGCATGACAAACAGGAATTTGGGGTTTATCACAAGAATGAAAAAAAGTCAACATTTTTCCCATATTAGTTTATCTTTCAATCAAAAAATTCCAAAAGCCATTTGGCACTAAAATATGTGCTTCTTCTGTTGTTGTACTTAAAACACTTTGCTATTTTTCAGCATCTTTTAAAAATGTTTATCCGTTTCCATCCAGTCCAAACAAATGAAAAGCATGTCAACATTGTTCCCATGCCAAAGTGCTGAGGGGTCATGGACACTTTTTGCTTGTCCAAATAAGATTACTTGGTCATAAACACAGATATTTGCAGTAAAACTATTCACAGCTATTCCCAGTCTATAACTAAATTCAAATCCAGATATAAGGCCTGTGTTTATCTCCAGCAGACCAGGTGGTACATTGGATCATAATGCAAATGGAGCCTGTAAATGGCAATACACACAACCTAAACATTTTAATATGCTCACAAACAAATTGTTCTTCTAACACTTGGGGCACTTTGGCAGATCAACATTTTTCTCCTGTAAAACACAGCTGTTAAAACCACATTTTCTGCAAAAAAAATCTGATTTTAGGCCTTTTCCACAACCCTCAACTCACAAATACAGTGACATCTGGAATCAAGGATGGAAAGAGAAAGTAAGGGAAAAATGCTATTGTCAGAAAGTCATTCTTAAGTCAGAAGGCAGATCTTAATGATACAAAAATCCGCAGAAAAATCCGCTTTATTTCAAAGTAGGTTAAGGTTTTGAATATCTTTTATGATCATTTAGGGTGCCCCTTTAGATTATGGACAAAGGCCGTCCCTTCTCCTCGACAGGGAGACGCATCATACTCCAACTGTCACAGATCCCCAGGGTTTTGGCCACTGACATGCACCAAAAGAGCAGCCATCCCTCAGCATATTAAAAGTCACTGACATAAATCACAATGACATCTTCTTAGACAGACAATAGAATAACGAGGCGAGGAGAACAAACTCATGAAACTTTTACACAGAAAGCAGCTGAGGCTATTTACTGGGGGAGGCAGGGGCCTGCGGAGTCCTAAGTGGGAGTTGTGGTAACTGGGAAGATTAGACCGAGGCAATGACCTTTAGAAACACAGTTTGGACGAGATGATGCAGGAGGTTAGTGCTCTGTCAAGCAGCAGTAATGGACAGACAAAACCAGGAATGTGTTTTTATTGTTTGATTGGAATGTGGGCATGATAGATGTGTTTTAAGTCAAAATCCCCTATGACCTAAATTTTATGACTTATTATTAATGTAGTGGGATCACAGGCCCTTTTACTAGGGCCAAGTAAATGGAGACTGAATGGATGGCATCTGCTTGGCAAAATGTATATAAAAAGTAAGGATGGTCCATGGCCGGGGTAACTGATATTTGCCAATAAAGATTTAAAAATCTATATCAAGTATACTCGTAATTCCCCAATTAACTTTATGTTGCAGTAGTAGCTGATGTTTTAATGATAGCATAACAGAAACCTCATGAGTCAATTAAAGGCACTTTTAACGGTCCCTGATCCAAATACTTACGTTTACTAATTACAAATTATAATATGGTCAAAACCTATATTTTTTAAATTTTATTTTAACATATATTCATATTTGATCTTTTTTACTTGAGTCAACTGAAGTCTTTCAACTCCATCCAACCTTCAACCTGTGCTAATACTGAATACTTTGCACCTTTCATCAATATGGCAGCTTAATGGCCAGTGGTAACATGCACAAAGTAGGCACAAATTACCTCCAATCTTTAAAGCACATCTGCTGCTGTTGGAGTTGAACCTCTGAGCTTGGGAAATTGACTGAGGACCAATTTAGGAGCCTTTAAAAGATTAATTGTTTCAGGATGGAAAGGCCGTTGGGAGAACAAGGCCTGAATGGACTGTGATTATCCACTGCTACATTGTGACATCACAGCAGGTAATTAGCAGAGAATCGATTCTGGGTTTATATCTATAGTAAGTGAAAACAGTTTGAAGGTGTTAGAGGAGAAAACATGAAACATTTAATGAGATAAAATGTGATATGAAATGAGAATTTATCAGCATTTTGTCTGTTGATTTTTTTCCATTTACACTTTTGGCAATTTTGGCACCTCCCTAACCCCATATGTTTAGCTAGGACAGGGTCAAGGCCTTGCTGGAGGTCAGGCTTTCTGAATGCTTCACGTTTACAATCCTATTTTTGTTTGTCTAAGTGTAGGTCAATTTTCTAAAGCTTCCAAAGAGAATTCCTCCTTATAGCCCATAGTAAAATTTGCTAATAGTTCTTCCACTGCTGCTTTTGGCAGGACTAAACCTTGTGTAATGTAGCATGCAGATACAAAAGACTGCTCTTGAGGGTGCATCAATAAAATTTATGTTCCAGTCACATAAATTTGAGTTTATGGCTTTTTAATGTCCCCTTGCTCAATCCCATATGTATTACCTATAGATTGAAACAGATTTTAGATATCAAGCTACTTTAAGAGACCATCGCACAAGAAGTTTGCAAAATCATCACTGAGCTAACTAAGATGTCTTAAGAGCATGCCAGCCTTCAGCCAGAGCATCATATTTCAACCATAACAAAGCCAGGACTATAGTACCTTATTTTCCAAGGTTTAATGGTACTTATAGGGCGTGTCCTTTGATTGGCTGCTTCACCGTTGTATGCTCGCCAAGACACTCCTCAAACTGTAAACATAGCCCAGATTTACTCAGCACTCAGCCAAGTCACAAGACAAGGGGGCACCAGGGACAAATGGAGCTTATTGCAGGCGAGCTAAGACAAATTTAAAAAAAAAAAAAGAAGAAGAGTGCTGCACATGATAATAATCTCACATTCAGCCTGGTTTATCTAGAGATGCAAGACACAAATTCATGTGGAAAATGGTAGAAAAAGCAGCACTATCTGCCTCCGTGCCCCTGTCATTCGTGCAGCACACTAGAGCCACTCCACGCTCCTCTGTTCGACATGATTTGACAACAGTCTTGATAACAGTGCTGAGATTCTGACAGAGGCACACTGAAGTCACTTGAAGGTCATCACACCAGTGCTCCAGCTGCCACAAGGCTAAACTGTGATGCTTATTTCATTTATTGCTCCACTGAAAACAATAGCGCATCCTCTCTCTCCATTTTTAGACTGTTACAAAACTGAAAATGATTTGCCACTATTTTATGGGCAATCTCATTTGGTCCCCTACTTTGGGCCTGAGGGAGTGCATTTCTGATTATGGGCAATTGTCTCAGGATTAATCATTCACGTACACACATTTAAATATTTTACTTGTCTTAGGGGTCAGACAAGACAAGTATTGCAGCACAAGTATAAGTATTGCCACATCATTTATACATTTACATTTATCTACATTTATCTCTCACCATGAGCAATATCAACCCATGCCTTCCATGTAAAGAATTTCAATACACAATTCAAAACATTGCTTTAAAAGTTCTCAGAAATAACATCCATAAATAAGTAATTGCCCATAATCATAAGTCTACCCCCTCAGGCCCAAAGTACGGGACCAAATGAAACTGCCCATACAACTCTGAAACCTGATTGAAAAGGGAAGACACATTTGGCCAGTTCATCCAAAGCAAACATATTTTTAATGTACTACACCTGTAGCAGCTTTTTCCAAACAAAAAGTAGATCTTGGTTGAGGTTCAACATAAAAATACAAGGATATGATGCTAAATTTGTCTGTCTGAATGTAAGCAGTTTTAATTATAGACAATATACCTACTCTTTATATATTCTTTAAAACTCCAATTTACTATAATTTACTCCAATTTCTATATATTTGCCACATCTAACAGAGAGCATCTCAAAATATTTAATACATCAAGTCCTTCGATCCCAAATCTACAAAAGGGAATCAAGGCGAGATCATTTTAAGAGCAGCACTTATGGTACAGTAAAGGGCCGGGCAGCAGCAGCTCACAGATGTGTTGTAATCACAGCCAATGATGGTGTGACTGTGAAGGCTGCTCCTCTCAGATAATAACCAGACCAGGCACTGTGCAAATCCAAAGTCTCTGCTATGTGCGGATTAGACAGAAAAAAGGTGTTAATGGTAGCACGTGACGGCATGTGCAGACAGGGCTTAATGCCAGCCCAAAAACACCAAATGACTGAGGTTTACAGAAAAGTATGTGTTTGTACAGTGCAAATAGACACAAAGAAGTCACTGCGTCGACTATGAGATAAGCCCCCCAAAAGCACATACCTTACACAACAAACAACAGGGGGCTGACACAGGCGTGATGTGCTCTGTAATTATTGGCTCTCTGGTGTCATCCCCATGCACTCTGAGCGGGCACAGAGCCACACTACACACACACTTACACTACAGTAAAAAGCACTTTAGCAGAGCCGTTGGTCACATTTAGAGCCATATTATGCCGATACTGTATATAACTCTATTACAGCAATTGTTATATTGTATTGCAAGTAAGGCTGTGCTAATAAGATCCGTGTAGCATTTGTTCTTTTGAATTTCAATTAAGAACGAAAAAACAGTAAAGTGAAGTGACGTGATAAAACCGCACAAGCAGCACAGTAGCAGAACATCCGGGGCACATAAACCAGAGAAAATAAAATATCAACATTTAAATATTTTTTGATTGGTGTTTATTTGAAATAAACTTTTAATTAAATATTGAAAATAGAGGTCGAAATCTGTTTTTTGTTTGACTTGGAATATTGAAATAATAAACAGTTTTTCCCATTTTATTGTTTTTTCGTTCTTAATTGAAATTCAAAAGAATAAGTGGTACACGGACCGTTTCACAACTGCCATCTCCTGGGGAAAAAAACAAAACAAAAACTGATGTTAAAAATAGATAAATCAATAAACTGAAATAAAATGTTATATTGCAAGAAATCTATATTTTTCCAATATCACCCAGCCCTATTGCAAGCATTATATTTAGACATTATTATGCTATAGCTCTGTTAAATCAATCCATGTTAATTTGATCCTGCTTTAACTGGAATAATACTGTTATACCAATAGCCTGTAGTTATTGAATATTCCTTGTTTAGCCATAACGATTATAGCAGTCTAAAACAGATTCTATATTCAGAGCATAATTCACTCATCCACAGTTGTAAACAGTCATGCTTGTGCCTGTCATGTCCCATTTTGAGTTCCCATCCCCGGTTTATTCTGATTCTATAGGAGAGGGTTGTCTTGATGCTCTCGGCAGCACAAATATAACAGCTTTCTTTGCAGCTCAGGCGACATGTACACCACAATTTTGATTTATGCTCACAGCCTGTTTAGTTTGCACGCTTGTCAATTTTTAGGTCGCCAGTGGAATGGCCTGCGCTAGAAGCACTGAGTGAACTCACTTTGACTTCATGTGCGATAGAGCTGCAAGTACTGCCACTGTACACAGATACTGTCCACTTTGTGTGTGGGGCTCTGAAGAGGGCTTTAAAACAACAGCAGGCTGGAGTCTTAGCTCAAGTGTCCAAGCACAACCTCAGAACTTACAATTAACAGAATTTCAAGATGCACAATGTAACTTTTCTGTTGAATGGTCCACCACCTGCTTGTCTCTAAAGAGATTATATTGCTTTTTCTGGAATGTTCCACAGCATGGCATTAAACGTATCTAGTGCCATAAGACAGGCAGAAAATGTCAAGCTACAGGTCATATCTGTATAGACCTCACTCACAGTGCACTTTTTGAAGGTCTTTTTGAGCACTACAACAGCCGTAATGGAACAATACATCCTAGATACATTTAATACCATATTGTGGAACATTCCAGGCAAACCAATAACATATCTGTGGTTTGTGGTGTCAGAGCTACATTGGAAAAGTTATAGTGCACCTTTGATGATACAACAATTCCACTTTATACAACATACTTTTTCACTTGCTCCAACTCTATCCAATAGTCTCCAACCCTCCAATAAAAAGGTTCAATAAATTAAAGAACAGAAATGCAAAAATGTAATTGTTTTTCTGAAATAATTTCTTCTAATTTGAGTAACAAATTGAACAGTGTGCCAAGATTCAGAGGGAGTAACAGAATAAAAAGCATGTGGTGAGAATTAATACTGAATATAAACCAGGAACGTTCTGGCTTTAATGAGAGATACATGAAACAGCTGCTTTCATATGATTAAAGTTCTGTCTTGTTGGCTGAATATGAGACCCAAAGTATTTCCTCAGATAATAATAATCATATGTTTATCTTTGTGGAGAGGACTGTATGTGGAATTAAATTGTGTGTTTAATATTAGATTTAAACATTTAAACACTGACCAATCAAACTAATAGTAAGTGTTTAGTCAGCATGTAATACGGCATTCTACTACAAAGCCAACATCTAAATATTACTAACTATTAAGACACAATATTTCATATTATATTTTCCAGTGCACAAAAGCCAGCGCATGGGTTCAGCAAAACAATGTGTTCCCCTGCATTCCTCTCCCGTCTGTCTTAATTACCAGCTTGACTGTAACTTCTTGCTACCTGCCATTTTCTTCAAATCAAATGTTACTGATTGAAATCGCTCAGACTGGACTTTTCTGTACATTCCCTGGAGCATGTAAGCACTGAAGCCATTAGAGGCTCTGAAAACAGACGGAGCTGATGTGTGGTAATTACAGCCCATTGTGCCGGCTGTTACGGTGCTATATGAAGCCACTTGTGAGTGCCACCTCTGCAGGATGTCGCACAGCTCTACTCTTTCAGGATCAGTGGGCGTGTCCTTGCTCGTGGTTTTGGAGACGGGCATTGGAGCGTGTATAAAACCTCACGAGTATTTGGACCTGACCCCTCGCTCCTCCCTGCACCTCCTCTGCAGTCCTGCACCACAATCCTCACACTGCCAAGGTCATCCGATTAGCATGCATGAGAGACGGCACACAATAAGTGCCAAATGTAAACCAAACAGAGATGGGAGACTGTGACAGCATGCCATCCTGAGCAAAGAGCCAGTCCCACAGCTTTTATCAATACTACCAATGGCTGGATTTCAAATTATATCACAACTTTCTATTGGCCAATAATGTTTAATACAAAGAGAACTAAAAAAATAATATTGTAAAAATGCGGATTTTTGTTATAACACAGTAGGTATTGGGTCTTCTGATCACTAATATAGTTTGTATTATATATTTTTATTCATTTCTGAATTTACATGCAAGCACCATTTAATGTGAAAAACTCTCTCTGTCTTGGCCCTTATTCGGGAAAATGACATCACATTGTAGAATCTCACGACAACAAGTATATTTATATTTATTTTGAGAAAAACATTTTTATAATCTGGAAATTAATGCTTATTTACTTATTAGTTATCATCCTACACTCTCACTTTTTGGAATTTGTTTTGCTTGTGTTGAGATCAAGACAACCAACATCCAAACACACGCTTTTATGTCAACAGTTCTTAACATCTGAATGTGAGTGACCACATCTTGTTCCATCTGAAAACAAGGAAGAAAAATAAATCCTTCTATCAGTGCATCTCCGGAGACAGGCAGTAACATCCTGCCGCCAGAGAGGTTTCTGATAACTAACAGTGATACATGCAGTACAGTGTGCCTAACCCATGCAAACCACTTCAAGTCCCATGATCCTTTGTGCTGCCTCCATGCACAAGAGCCATAATGAAAAGCAGACAAGCTCTCCCACTGCACGGACCACAGAAACCTCCACTCACTACACATAAGAGATTAGGGCGCTCATTAGGAGAGGAGGCAAGAACACGGCGAGCAACAGGGAAGGACAAAGAGCCTTTCCAGGAAAAAGAACGTGCTGAGCCAAAGGTCTTCGCTACAGAAACTTCAGTCCCTCTTGTCTTTAACTGAATCCTAAATACTTTTAAATAATCATATGCAGCAGGCACAACAGAGCAGACAATTAACTGCTTCATTTACTGTACAAAAACATTCACTGACTGGCTCTTCCTGTTTACTAAACAAAACATTAGACAATTATAATCTATGTTGCTTATATGCTCTTTTAGAAAAATATCATGGCAAGACAGGATCAAATGAGTAATATGTTTGGGTTTTTTTAATCACCAGAATGTGCAGATAAAGCTTAACCAAGCAAACATTTTGATAGTTCCTTCCCGGTCCCCATGAAAACCGTTCGTATCATGTCACTGAAAATGGCTCTTTCATACCTGGAGTTGTCTTTTATTGAATTCACACATGTTTGAGTAATCCTCCATTATTAGTCTGTCTACATGAGCTCAAAATGCTCTGTTCCACCTTGTTATGTCATGAAGCAGTAGTTTTCCAAGTTAACAGCTCCTTTTACCTTCTTTTCAATAGAGATCGGCAATTCTAGGGCTTAAAACATCCAAATAATTCTAGTGAAGGTGTACGGAGTTTAAAAATGCAGTGGAGCTCTTCTTGTATTACCACATGACATCACAAGGTGGAACGGAATGTTCCTTTGAGAGAAAAACACATCTTAAATATGCAGGTGTTTGTGTGAATGCAACAAAACACAGCAACTTAAGGTTTGTTTGTGATGAGGAAACATAACAGATCAGAAAAAAGTGTAATAGGGTCCTTTAAAATCAGGATATACAACAAATTAAAACACTACTGATCAAGCAAATAAAGATTTAGTGGAGACATATTGAATCTGTATTATGAATTATGTTGGCAGAATTATAAAGGAAAACAGTGGCACTGCCTTGCGTAGGTGGAGCATCTAATTCCGACCGGTAGTGTTTATAGGTGCCAAAAACCTGCAATTTCCCCTCGTCTGTGCAAAGTCTCTACTTCACGGCACTCGTATTTACTTGCTCGAAATACACGGAAATAAACCAAACTTTAGCAAACGCCAAACCAGTTCAAGTAACAACATGTCTGCCAATAAAATTCTCAAGAAGGGATGGGACGATAAACAATAATATCTTAGTGTGATAAAAAGGTGCACAAGAATCATTTGTGGGACATTTTATATAAATTGTGATAATCGCCAACAAAAATAATTACTAACACTATTATATCACCAGAATATGCAGAAAAAGCTTAAACATAAAGTTATTTTCAGTTTCAGTTAACAAAGTACATTACTATAACAGTTGTTACTTATGGAAATAATATTACAAATGCAGTTATTCATATACATAAACATTTTGAACTGTCAGCAACTTATTGTTTATTAATCATTTATATATTATTGTTAATAATAATATATTAATAATAATATTATTGTTAATTGCTGTTATTTAGGCCATGATAATCCTTAAACCAAAACTCTCAAGGATTATTTATTTTGTTCCTAATTTGTATTAAACATTCCAAAATGTATCAATTATAAATATCAGCAAATCAACAATACAACTGAGTAATAAGTAACTAAAAACTCAAGGTATAGTTATTATTGCAGAGAGGAGAGCAGCAGGGACTGTGTGTAAAGTAATGAAATGCAATGATGAAGTCAGGTGCAAAAAGGTTAGCCAGATTTGTAGAAAGAGATATTAAATTTATATCTGGGGAATAAAATGTAGAGTATATGAAAAGGTTAAGTTGTTACAAAAAGGCAGAATGAGACAAGTGGTTGTAGAAGTAGCAGCTCCAAATTGTGGCACTCAAAAATCTCTTCATCCAAAAAACTACTCTGCTGTGTTGGTATGTTAAGCATGCCTCATTTTGAGTCTGAGCTTGAGGTAAAACGCACACATTTTACATATTTGGACATAGAAGAATTAATTCTTTAGGTATCCTCAGGGGACAGAATTATAATTGCACATATTTATGAGATGTTTTCACTGTTGGTGTTTGCAAGTTGCCAGCTGCTCCCTCGGGCACTTGTGATCTCTGACATGTCTCCGTGAATGCACAATTGTGCTGGTAGCGTCACTAAACCTGCAGCAGCAAGTTTTCATTTGACAGCATGCCACATAGGGATCATACAGGGCTGCCATTCAATATGAACAGAGGCACCTACACGCAGAGTTTTACAATGCAGAAATGTCTTCTATTGGCCCTTTTTATTGTGGATCTGAGTGTATTTCTAAGAGGTTAATGAGTCTAATTACATGGTTCAAATACTCAAACATGATTAAAATGGACAACTGCTGGATAAATGTTTAACTGAAAAGCCGTTTATGTGACAAATGCTGCCCACTATATGCAACTGTCGTCATCCACTAAAGTAAACACAAAGGCAAAGTTTTGTGAGAGCCCGAGTAGTTTCATTCATAATCCAAAACAACCTGCAATATTTTGGCATCAAACCTTGCCTATTTTCCACTGGCAAAGTTTGCTTATGCACTTATAATACACTATTTCTTTTATATTGACATGAGTGCTATGATGCTAACATATGATGCTAATGTGCTAGCTTTGTTTTTGCTAAAATAACAGCTCAAGATATTTACTGCCGTTGAAAATAAAGCAGGTAAATTATAAGATCAAGTGAATGTTCTTTGAGAAATAATTGTTTTCTGCTTACATCTGCTCTTTGTTGTCTTTGCTGTCTGGATTCTCTCTTGCTCAATCATCTCATTTGGTTGTGTTAACCACACCTTAGCTAAACCCTTCTGGGCTAGAGCGCTCCAGGGTCCCTTACAGACCCCAGTACAGTTCACTTTAGACCAGGGGTGTGGGCAATTATTTTTTCCATGGGGCCACAAGAGAAACAGAAAAAAATGTGGTATTATTGTATTTCTTTATAAAAAGCAGTAAATCATTGTTTTGATGAGCAGGTCAGACTGGTAAGAGTGTATGTTATGACTAAGCAATGAAAAAGTGAGTCTGCCTTACAAAAAATATAAGAAAAAAAAATCTCTAAAATAAAATCAATGCTTTATTCCATGCATGAGGTAAAATGATAAAATATGTTTATTTTGTAATTCCAAATGAGCTTAAACGGGCCAGTCAGAGTCAAACAAAGGGCCGTATGTGGCTTTGGAGCTGGATAATGCCCAGGTCTGAACCATACTGACAGACTCTAAAGTGAATATTTCTTTCTCATTGTATTATTGTCACTCTTAGAAAGCAACTATAGGCTTAGAATTTGATTAACATATTAAAAATAGCAATACGTGGCATTTATAGTCAAATTATATGAGATTAAATGATTCAAATGAAAAGTGATTTATGTCACCATAGCATCTCGAGAATCTATGTGAAAACTGACCAAACTAGGGTTGTTATATCAAGCAAATGTGAATAGTTTGAATGTGGATTTAATGTTAAAAAGGTGAATCAAGTGTAACATCCCACTACTATTTTGTGATTACTTACTGTAAGAGAAGCTGATGCGCGGCGTGACATCATCTTCAGTGGCCGTCACAAAGTAGAGCAGAGTGGACAGAAGAGCAGCAGCAGCCAGCAGACAGGGGCCCGCCGCAGGAGATGTCCACATGGTTGTATATGACAAGTGTACACAGACTGTTTAGAAAATTCCTTGGCCTCCTTTCTGATATTATTTGTTGCCTCCCATCTCCCAGTGAGCCAAAGGGGGAGTGATGGTGTCTTGATACTTGTACTCCCCGCGCTCCTTTCGCAGTTAGTGGACTTTTAGCGCAGCGTAGAGGGATCCTTTGGAGATTAAAGGCCGCTCGTCTTCACCATCCTCTGTCCGTGGCAAAGAATCGCTCTTTAACCCCATCCAGTGTCAGTTTAGAGAACATATCCTTGCATCTGTGAAGGCAAAAAAACAGCAAATGTGACTTCAGTTTCAACCCAGAAAGATTTCTTGAAGAGATTAAACCAAAACAACAGATCTTTATCCAAGTCTCTGCGGTTAACCAAAGCAAGCTCGTAATACAATTGCCTGTAGATGGCTCTGCAGAGTATGCTAACAATTAAGCTGCAGCATTAATCAGGTTAAAGCAACATGCACCAACACACAATCTTACTCATCTTTTTGTCATGACGTTTTAATAATATAGTTGAGTAGAGTATGAAGCATTTATGGCTCTGCTACTCCTCAGCGACACCAAACTGCAGAACTAAATCAACTTAAACGGACCTCCAAGTTAGAAAATACATACCATTTAAGAGCAGTTCACACATATCTTTCTATGTTAAAGAACCATTTGATGTTTTAAAGGCATGTATTTAATTACTGTGTCATTGGAGCTATCCCCAGGACTATTATATCAACGTGGCTCTAATTTTCAGACTATAAATGATAAAGAGCCATCACAAAGATGGCCTCTGTAATTTGAACACTGGGTCTTTGACTTTTATTGGGTTTGGTGTCAGTGTAGAGATAAGATGGCTTAGAGATTATGCATTGGTTGAGATTTCTGGGAAAACCCGTTCATCCTTGTAAATCATAATTAAACATAACAAGTTGACTACTAGCACTTCTAGCCCCTGACGTTGCTTT
Organism: Scartelaos histophorus; assembly: GCA_000787155.1. NCBI lineage: Eukaryota > Metazoa > Chordata > Actinopteri > Gobiiformes > Gobiidae > Scartelaos > Scartelaos histophorus. The sequence continues at coordinate 54,182 of KN511072.1, forward strand.
TGCTCTCCCCTCTACTCCCACATAGGTAGTGAAGCTAAGAAAATAAACATAGCCAAGTACATGGGCACGGCTATTGGGGAAGCTTGCATCACTGAGCCAAATCCCCGAAGACCTCCAATGAAATGTTTATGGTGGATAATAAAGTCAACTCATGGTGAATGGGGTGGGGGTCAAAGGGGAACTTTTATCCAGTCGGGGGGAGCGCAGTCGGGGAGTAGTCAAACATGCACCATCATCAAAGGCCAAGTCAGTTTACAGAAGTGGGTGGTGCTGTTTTATCTCCTTAAATGGCCCTTCAACACCAGCTAATTGATACCCATAGCAAATTTAAAACTTGACATGTCAAGATACTCTCTGCAGCTTTATTGTGTTTTCATCTGTATTACATGTTCAAATAAGCAGTCATAACTTAAGCTGCCCCATCACTTGTCTCTTGGTCCTCCTC
>KN511075.1:2505-23315 GCA_000787155.1 Scartelaos histophorus
GTGTAGGACTTTCTGAACCCAGGGGCTTTCTGTGTAACAGCGCCATCTGGTGGGATGACAGAGAAGAGCAAACGGACAGTGGAGAGTCGCTCAGGGTGAGTCAATGAGGCATAATGAAAAAAGTAAATAAATAATAATGATCTTAAAGTGCCTCACTGTGGTCTTGGCCTCACTGTGGTCTTGGCCTCACTGTGGTCTGTTTTAGGAGCAGCTTAAGATAATGGATGACCATGTGTCCAGACTTCAAGACCTGCTGAAATCTGAACGGACAAAAGTAAGAAGTAGACACTATTTATACGACATGATGCGCCTTAAGAATAAAATATCGTCCTGTCTTCCCAGTGCGCTCGGATGCAGCTCCGGTGTAACCAGCAGGGGGCAGAGTTGAGGCGCAGGGAGCAGAACATGAACAGGATGAAGGAGAAACTGTCACTGCACAGTGACCGACACAAGGACCGAGCCTCCAGTAAGATGCACTTACAGCACATTTAAGATAATGACAAACAGTTAAGGTCAGTCAATCAACACATTAAAACAGTAATAAATACATTTAAACAAGAGAATAAAAATGAAATTTGGCAAAACAAGGACCTATCCCAGCTCATGAACAAACATGACAAACTTCCCACACTTCTTCCCACTTTATCTCCTCCAATTAGTCATTTATATTTACTGCTGCTGAAACCACACACACATCCACACTTACACCTTGTCTGCTGTGGCAGTGTATACATTTGTACTGTCCTGTCTAATGCTCGTGTGTATGTTGCAAATGAAATGCCTTTAAAAAAAACCAAAATGCATTTCCAGCACTAATGACCAAATCCTTTGTTTCTCCTGCTTCTTGTATTTGTTTAGCAATTAAAATCTTGAACACTTTACCAGTTGCTCGGGGGAAACGAGAACAACCCTCAGTAAAGTAAGTTTAATTTTGATTTGAGCACAAACAAATAGATATTTCTAATTTCTTTATCCTCAATAGAAAACAAGAGGAAGGAGCAGTTTGCCTGATGCTGGAGCGGAGAGAAGCTGAGCTCAGAGAGGCCATGAAGCTGCGCCACAGCCTCACCTCCCTGCTCCACGCCCTCAGATGTGACATGGAGCAGGTAATAGTGACGCAAACTGCAAAAGAAACACAAAACTAACAAAGTATTTTTGTTTAGACACTGTCTGAACTTGAGGGCAATAAAGATGAGACTCACTATGTGGACAAAAGGCTGGACCAGGCAGAACGAGCTCTTGGGGACCATGTAACAGGAGGTGTGGTGCAGAGCTGGAGACAAGTGCAGAAGAAACTGGGCTCGTTCATATGTGAAGGTAAAACCCCAAAACAACGGGACATTTACTGAGAGCAGCAGACTGACGTTTAGTGATAAGTCTACTAAAGAACTTTGCCCAAAAAGACACTAAAGATCAACCAAAAATGAACCGCTGACGATTAATAAAGAATAAAACTGTAGCTTTAAATGTTTCTCTTCAAGGAACGACTGAGTTTGGCACAGATCATGAGAAGCTCATGGCCCAGCTGGAGGCTGAACTGAAAGAAAGTCAAAGACTTGTTGAAATGCAACAGCAACTTCTGCAGGTAACTGAGTTTAGTTTAGGTAAAAAAGGAAAATGATGTCTGTCTTCTGTCTCTGTCTTCAGGGCAGCGTGTGGTCACCTGTTCCACCAGCACTGGGGGACTGTTATTTTATAGAAGAATGGGAGCGTCTCCAGGAGCACTGGACTGAGCTCAAAGTCCAGAGGACGACTTTTGAAAAGGAGAGACGAGCTTTTACTGATGCTGCTATTCGCCTGAGCCATGAGGTGAGGAGCACATCGCTGCATCATGTGTGCATTTAAACACATTTGTTTAGACTAATTTATAGTAAATTGTTGTGTGTTTAAGCGCTGTGATTTTGAGCAGCAGAAAGCTTCACTTCTGAAGCAGCAGTTTCTGTGTGACTCTCCTGTAGTGAAAATAACACAGTCCAGTAACAGGAGTGAAGGTATTTGCTTCAGTGGGTAATTCAGTTGTTCAGGTGTGACATTCTAGTGAAAAATACAGTACTTCGCTCTGTGCACAGACTCGTGTGGGTTTAACCCCCTCAACACACCTGGACGTCACACGGTGTTCACCCCAACAGCAGGGCCCCAAAGGGGGAGTGTCCCAGGGCGTCCCAGAGGGGTGAGGGTTCAGACTCCCAGCACCCCTGAGCTCTACTCTGCGCTCAGCCTGTCCTATAACCGCTGCAGGTCAGTAGTGGAGAGGGACAAAACTACTGAAGTGTGTTCATGTTACAAAACTGATGCACAAATGTCCCTGTTCCCTTCAGAGGTGCAGAAGATGGCGACATGTGGGACAGCGGGACCCACCCAGCGGCCCCTCACTCAGACTGGTCATTTTAACATTTATATTTTTGTCACTTATTTGTATGTAACTGACCCGGTACATTTTAATAAATAATAAAATATTTTATTCTAACTTGAATTGTTGTTTAGCTCACTTCACATGTACGTACTTTACTTTTGTGTGAGAAATAATGTCAAGTTAGGTGGGTAAAATGTGTTTGATGTTAAATACCTAGGATATATATTATTCTATTCTATGGCTTCTTTACAATGATGCGTGGAGGCTCCAGCCATGTGCGCGCTGCGTGATGAGCGCAAAGTGATTGGGCGAAAAGATTAAAACTGACAACTGCAGGAGGCTAAAAGCCTCTGATTGGCTGTGTGACCAGACGTGTGCCATCAATCAACACTTGTACTCAATTACCAATCAAGTTCCGTGAAGTTCACTGAAGTTTCCAAACTCCTGTGGAGCGGAACAGCGCGAGCCTGAGGCGCAAAATGAAAAACATCGCATGGGAGTTTCTACAATACCTGCCGAGGTTCATGGAGTCGGACAGCAAAAGTTTTCAGCCCTGGAGAGACTACATGGGACTATCTGACACGATTAAAGGGATCCTGGGCCAGAGCGGCGCCAGTGAGGCCCCCGATCCCGCGCCCCCCGCTCCGGACCTGCAGACAGATGAGCTGTGCCGAGCGCTGCTCTCCGTGTGCCTGCGCGCCGCGTCCCCTCCTCGGGTCTACGAGGAGCTCCCGCTGGCGTCTCCTCCGTGGGCCGATGGCCTCTGTTGCGCACTGCCCTTTTCCGGAGAAGCGGAGAGTTTGAAACCAACACAAAAACTTAATGATGCCAGAGGCCCCAAAGAGCGCAAGAAAACTCCACGCTTTAAAGCCCCAGCAGGGGCCCCGTGCGAGCGCATGTTCTGCAGCTTCTGCAAACACAACGGAGAGTCCGAGTTGGTGTACAGGTCGCACTGGTTAAAGAACCAGGCCGGGGAGGTGCTCTGCCCCTATCTGCAGCAGTACGTGTGTCCACTGTGTGGAGCCACGGGGGCCAGAGCGCACACCAAGCGCTTCTGCCCCAAAGTGGACAGCGCCTATAGCTCAGTTTACGCCAAGTCAAGACGCTAAACCAGCTGCGTCAGGGGCCCGGACAGCCAGAGTGCGCAGGCAAACCTTGTTTTATAGACTGTTCAAAGTGATTTATCTGTGTGTTGTGTTTGCGTGTCTTTTTATTTGCATGCCTTGTAGAGTAGCGGTGCAGCCTTGCGTTGAACTAATTGGAGTCGTGGTCCAGCTGGTCTGTTTGGCTTGTAACGAGCGGCGTTTGTCTTCAGTAAATCTATTTAACGACGGTCAAATACTTTGTTTGTGAACAAAATATGGTAAATGTTTGTTTGTTTGACATTTTAATCGTGGTCAACTGGTGTCCATATTCATATCTCCTGTCCATGCATTGAAGGATTATTAACACAAAACAGAACCATCATATGTTTTCAATATTTAAGCCTTACAGGACAATTGAACTTTTTATAATACTAGTTGTTCATGTTCTCAGATGTACCGGATGCTTGTTCTGAGGTGTCACATTTTAGTTAGAAATGCATGTTGATTTTTAATGTCTTTTGAGCTCTTTATAATGAGAAATATTGTGTGATCTTAACACGAGTCCTGAAGAAAAGCATTTATAAAAATATCAATATGCAGCATATTGATGTTTACACTTGTATCTTTGGAGAACACAAGTCATTTATTTCAACTTACTGAAAACGCTTTTGTATAGCAGAAATTAAAACATGCCTTTGTCTCTTAACTGTTTCTGAAATGCAGCTTACTTAGGCTTTATATATACCAAATATACCATTTGTATATTTTCTGAACTTAAACTCCAGACAAACAAACATATTACTCTTAACGGATTGTATTCCTTGAGGTTTTACTCCTGCGGCGTAGGTTTTCCAGCTCGCGGTGAGTGGCCATCACTGTTCGACTGTTAGAAAACGGAGGAAACACATATTTCTTGTGTTAAATTTCTACAATATTGGAAATAGCTGAATAAACCCATGATGACTCTAACGATCAATTACAAGACACGTTTACTCACTTTAACGAGGACAGTTCTCTGATGAGCCCGCCAACCAGATCTGTGACATCTTCATAACATTCTGGAGAAGCCCTGGTGCCCACGTCAATCATCTGAGCTCTTTAATGGGAAAAGACAAACATTGGTACAGTTTTGTAGTAAAGTCACAGTTTGAGTCCACACACAAGTCGTCATTGTTGGACCCAAAGTTACTAGTTTGAGTTAAGTCCTTATTATCCAAATGCAAATCCAGCAGGGTTTTCTGATACTGTTTCTAACTGATAGGAACAGAGATTAGACAATGTGGTGGTAGAGCTAAAAAAAGAGAAATCTGAGGCACTGTTTTGTTTTTTTTTAGCTCTACCACCACTTACAAGTTGCTCCTGTTTGAACCTCAAGTCAAGTTAAAGTCCCTAAGAAATTTACAAAACAGAGTCAAGTCCCAAGTCAGCAGAGAGTCAAGCACAGGCCCAGGCCCCAAGCACTGCTCTCCATAGAGGAGCATCATTTAACATAATAACTGTGTTATTGTTGAGGCTCACGTCATGTCAATGGTGTTTAGCTGAGAGTCTGACACGTATTCTCTTGAGTGAGGTGGTCCCATGCTCCCTGTTGAAGTGTCTGTATCATGCGGTTCCTTTTCATCACCCTGCAGGGAGATATTAATATAATTGCATAATCCAGCCTATAAAAAAATATCATTTGAATTGTAAACAAACTTACACTGTTATTCATATGAATAGCAGTGTAATAGCAAAGAGTTATAGTTTCTTTCTGACTTATAACTTCATAAAGATTCTCCAAAAAGATCTTGTTGCGTGTGTCTGGTTGGAGGAGGAGTTCCTGCTCTATTGGTGCTTCCTCAGTTGTATTTGTTTTGGAGTTACAACTTTCACTACGGCTGTGATCTTTATCTGCATTTTTGTTTTCATGTTGTTTGTCAGTCAATGCCACTTCTATTTCTTTCTGATGCTCCTGTTCATGCATCGTGTTTTTTTTTTGTTTGTGTTTGAAAGTTCTTCAGTTAGATCAGGTTCTGAAGGGCTGTCTACCTGAACATTGGTTGTTTGCAACTCTGGGTTTTGAGGCTCACACAAGTAATCAGCAACAAGCAGAGTATCTGTGATGTTGCACTCAGTTTCAGATCTGAAATATAACACAGCAGGAAAATGACATGTATTCAGTATAATAATGATGGATAGAATCATTTTAATGGTACAGGTAAATACAAAGACACCTGCTCAACAGCTGCTCTTTGTCCAAATGAGGCTTTTGAGCTGGTTCATAGTTTTCTAGGTTTGGAGACGATGTATCACATACTGAAAATGTGAGATGTGCTTCAGTCTCTGTCCTGTTTTAAGAAAGAATGTTACACTGAGAATGAAAACTCTGTCACACTATGCCACGCTAAGTATTCTTAAACTCTGAGTGACATACTGGTTTTGCTGATCCGTTTTTTGTAGTTGATCTGAAGGCTGTTTGAGATCAGACGCTGTGTGATCTTTACACACATTTGCACATACTTGGAGCTCAATCCCCCTATGGATTGCACAAATTGTACAGTTAAAAATTAAAAGTAGTTTTTTCAATGTTCAAAGCTAAAAACAACAAAATCGATAACGATAAATCACTCTAAGCTACCACTGTTAACCTGGTTAGTTCTTCCTCTACACAATGGTGGATCCCTATGGACTGGTCAGAATCTTTAGTGTTTTCAGATTCACACAGTGTGAGGCTTGACACGTGCATCCCTGCTAATACTGTCATCTGACATCCAGATTCTGTCCTGTTTGTTAAAAAAAAAGATAACCATATTATTTGAGCATTCAGCTCATCGGTTAAACACAATATACCTATAACTAGAATAGCATTTATAATGCAAGTAAATTAAATTAAAGATGAACAGTTTACACTAAGTGGCCCAGGATAACTTTCCTCTGTGATGCTTTCTCATCATGTGGCTTTGTGATTACAGAGTCCAGATCTCCCTTTGGCTCTGCCTCTGAGATGTGCACTTCTCTGGTCAGTGGCTCACACATCATCCCAGTTGCAGCAGGTTCTACTTTTGTTTGACCCCTGTACATAAAAGCAATTATTGCATTACTGGCCAAACCTCTGTATTCATTTTGAAAGTTTACAAACTAAGCATTTACTTTATTCCTAACCTGTCATGCTTGTTCTGATTTGACTCAGCTTTGTCCTGTTGCATCATTTCAGTCATTTGTTGATGAGGCGATAATGCTTCAACTAAAGATCCCTTTTCCCCTTCAGCAACCATTGTATTTTCATTTTGCTTCTCAATACTTTCTGCTTTGTTTTCACATTTAGGTAAAAACAGCCCTTGCTCCTTTCCTGACAAGCGGCCCATGCCTATCCTTCGCCTCTTTTTGGCTGGTCCCTCAACCACTGGTTTTATGGAAATGATCTTGATTTCATCCAATTCTTGGTTTGTCTCCATCTTGAGGTTAGGGTTGTCTTCTACTCTCATTTTTTCCCCTGAACTATTAGGCTTCATCTCAGCACTGGCATCAATATGATCATCAGAAGAATCTGGTGATTCACATTCATTTGGTATTTTTTCCTCCTCCATTTTTTTTTGATTGCTGTCATATCCACATTTTGATAAACTCATCACTAACTGCCTTTTAATATCAGCTGTATTAACTTCTGGGGTTTCAGACTCTCCATTCTTTTCATCGGAGGTAGATGATGAGCAGATGAGTGGTTCAGTACATTTCGTGTCACCTTTCTGATTACATTGCACATATGTCTCTTCAGTCTTTGCCTCTCCCAAGTCCTGTGTAGAGAAGAGAGAATTAATTAAATGCCATCAACCATCATGACAATATTCATCTACAGTAATTTTCTTAACTGGATAGCTCCTTTTCCTTGACCTCAGAGTCCAAGACATGGATGGATCCATAGACTCTGTAAGAAACCGTACACAACTGAAAGACTCATCTTGTTGTTTTATAACATAAACAGCAATACTTTTACCTTGTTTGCTGTGAGATGTTTTTCCTTTAACCATTTTCTGTATAATTCTGTATTATTAGATTTGAACAAACTACAAAATGTAATGTAGTGTATGTGTTTTGTTTCATATACAAAATTATAAAACACACTAACATATTGGATATTACTCACAAAAATCATGTTAACTTCTAAATTTGTGCTGTTGAAGTTACATTAGAAAAAAAAACGGGAATATAATTTACAGAGTTTAAATATTTGAAAGCCTCACATCCTAATATTACGTCTAACTGTGTGATATATTTAACTTACCAAGTTTATTTTTTATTTCGTTGACATTACGATGGACTTTTGCGACAGTTATTGGCGCGTTTCGTTCAGCCGTAAAGCGATTTTCGTTGCTATGGGACACGCCAATGTAGGAAGTGAATTCCTCAGCTGTAGTTGTTTTGACAGGTCTGTTTAAAGTTACATTTTAAGATCTGTATTACACATATTTAGAGTGTTTTTTTATTTAGAGTCGGATATTATATAAGCATAGAGGATACACTGTTTCATAGTCTTTGGAACAAACAAGAACGGCCAGCTCGGTAAGAAGATCGACTGGAGAAACTCACAAATTATATTGTATTGAGTCTTTCTCTGGGTAAACGTTAGCTGTTGGGTTATGTCAGGAAGTTAAGTCTGAAAACACTAAACTGTTAAAGTAAATAAACCTTCACTTTAGATTGAAAATTATGCCTTAATAGAAAATCATTAACGTAACTGAACTAAATGACTAAGTACTAATGTTTATTGTATTGTATTGTCTATTAGGCCTACAAGATTACAAGGGGGATTACAATTAATAACCAGTGTAATGTCCTCCTTATAGACTCCATACAAAGAAGTTCAATGAGTCGCAGTAGAAACCCACCTGCCCGTGGGCAGGGAGCAGCCCGAGCCAAACAGGTAATAGTCTTTGATCTTTGGACACTTAAATAACGAGCACTGAACAAATCTTTATCTAGTGTCCTCCCTGTTTATTATTCTGTTGATGAAGATGGGGCTGTTACTTGACCTAAACCCTGATGGAGGAATGGATGATGGTGAAAATGATGAAGACCTGGAGGCAGAGCTGATGAATCTAGTTGGCTCAGGTGGTGGAGGCAGAGCTCAACCGAAGAAAGGTGATGGAAGAGGTGAGAACAACAAGCGTCCTTTAATACTATGCCCTTAAATATTTTCTTTTATGCTGAATTATTGATTTTTGGTTCATATGAAGCTCCTGTTGCAATGGCTGAAATAGAGCGAATGGCAGCTCTTTGCATGAAAGACATAGATGATGATGATATAGGAGATGAAGATTTGGAGGATGAGGATCTTCTGGTGAGTTGAGTTTTTAATTACTTATCACTTTAATCTAAAAAGTCATGTTATAGATGCATCCCTTCAGGGAAAGCACTGTCAAAGCTGATTTTGAATCATAGTATTGTTATTCTATGTTGTCTTTCAAGTTAGATCCTTATAGTTCTCCTTGTGTATTATACATTGTGGATAATTTGTATGTTCTTCAACAGGCAGAGTTAAATGAGGTTCTAGAGGACAGCGAAGAGGAAACCTCGGCTCCCACACCTCCTGCCTCTACTCCATCAGGTCCAAAAATCACTGTCACATCCCACTCACCAGCTGCAGCCCCCAGCGGGGCAACAGGGGTGGAGTCCAAGTTAATGGAACGTATTCAGATGTACACTACAGCCATATCCAATGCTAAAGCTGCTGGAGAAAGTAGCAAAGTGAGAAGATATGAACGTGGATTAAAGGTAATAATGTAACTTTTTTTGGGATTATTTATTTATGCATTTTATGCAAGATATTCAACCTTTTATCAACTTAAGACCTTGCAGTCCATGTTAACATCTGTGAAGAGAGGAAAGCCAATCAATGAGGAAGAGATGCCTCCTCCAGTTGCTTTGGGGGGAAAGACCAGTACGTTACCTGAAGTTGTTCCAGCCGCAGCACAGGAGGTACCACATCCGGTGGACAGATCAGCCTCCCCGTACAATCAAAAACCAAAAGAAGCTCCACCACCTGCTTACAATGCTAAGCCACAACTCACTCCTCCTCAAAATACTGCTGCTGCGTCTATCACCCCTGACACCCCTGCCATTTCTCCACTCACTCCTGGTCGACCTGATGCTCAAGACTCAGGTAGGTTCACAGTTTGTGCTTATGTCTGTTAAATGTAATGGTTTATTAAAGAATATCCTACGTTCAGAGCTGAAGCAGGCAATGTTGTCCAGGCAAAGAGAATACAAGTTGGCTGCTATCAATGCCAAACAAAATGGAGACATTAATCTGGCCAAACAACACTACATGGTTGCCAAGGTGATCTCATACATTAATTCATTAAGTATGGTGGTGGTTTCCGTAAAATCTTTAAAGGAACTTAATTTGTGCAGAAAATGGATGCAATGCTGGAAGCACTGGACAAACATGAACCATTTGATATGAGCTCACTCCCCCCTCCACCTGGTCAGTGCAATAAATTCATATTTGTGCTTTAAATTATAGATGAACAATTATTACAAACCGCCCTTATTATGTTGCTATATATCTAGTTGGTGTTGCAGCCGCAGCTGTTCCTCAGGCTTCCTCTAAACCTGTGGCAGCTGCTGCTGCTCCTGCTGCTCCTGCTGCTCCTGCTGCTCCTGCTGCTCCTGCTGCTCCAACTGCTCCAACTCATATAAACCCAGCAAGTAAGTTAAAAAAAATAAATAAAGAAAATAGCTTTTCACTTTTCATTTCACCAAACATTCCTCATGCATTTTCATTTCAAAGGCCTTCCTGCTCCCAAGACAGTGGCTGAAGCGTTACATCAAAGAATGGAAATATACAAGTCAGCAGCAGAGGGAGCCAAGAGCAAAGGAGATGACCGCAAGGCGCGCATGCACCAGCGCATTGTCAAGGTAGACTCAGTGACTTTGTACATCATGCTGACATTGGTTATTGATTACTTATTTTCTGACAATTTAGTAAATAAATGAAAAAGGCATTTTACACTCTATCGTGTGTTCTGATGACTGGTAGAAAACCATAAATTGCATAATAACATATTATTGTATTAAACAGTTTTATATTTATTATTATATATATTCAAAAATAGCATTAATTGAAATGAAGACATTTCAAATTCAAGTCAGATTTTGGCATTTGCTCATTTCCTCCCTCATTCTGTCTAATCCTTAAGCAATACCAAGATGCAATCAAAGCCCAAAAAGCTGGACGACCTGTAAACTTGTCAGATCTCCCTGTGCCACCAGGTAAATTCATGATATTTTATTTGCATTTTTGACTGGCTTTTATCAATAACAGCTCTGTTCTGTGTCTGTTTTAGGCTGTCCACCACTCCAAGGCTCAGAGGGTGGTGAGCAGAACTTCATGGGAGTCCTGGAAACAGCAATGAAAATTGCAAATCAGGATGTCGAAGCAGATGATGATGATGAAGATGCACCTAAAGGAACTACTACGGTACATCTAAATGTATTGTTTGTTTCAATGTTATTGTTCAATATTAATCTTAGATCATGTATTCAATTGCAATAAGTAAAATAAAATCTGCTTTAATTCTTTTGCAGTCTGCAATCCGTCCACCAGTACAGAAAGCCAAATCCCCAGCCTCTCAAGCCCCCCTCAAACTAGCACCTAAAGGTGTGTTAAGCCAATGACTCTGAAACAGTGGGTCAGGATAGGGTCAGAATTAAGTGATTAAATGATGTCACTTTATCTAAGCCTAGCTATTTTTACTTTAGTCTCTTTATAACGAATCAGTTGTATATTTCATATGAAACAAATAGGTCTTATGTGGTCAAAACAATACATTTTCTGCCTCAATTTGTGACATAATTATTTTGAATTGGTTTTACTCCACATGCCCTTCACAACCAATCTGCCTATTTGTATCACTGCTAGGAGAGAGTGGATTTGTTTGTGATACTTGTAGCTGAATTGTGAAAAACTGCAATTATTTAAAAAAAAAAGTTTAAGGATATCGGGACCTGTAATTTGACCATGAGAGAGTTAGAGTTTGGTGATGCATGGTTTGTGTTTAAACATTTGTAATTTTTCTGCTTAGACGTTTTTCTTAATTATTCTTACAGTTCAACTACAATTAGATTTCCTGTTGCTAAGGCGACAGGCTTTCGTACGTGCAGCTCTTCGCTCAAAACAGATGAAGGTAAGCAGAGGTTTTTTTTTTATTGTCTTTTTTTTCCTTTTGAATTATTTACTTCAGTTTATTTTTTTTAACTTTTTAACCAGTTTTTTAGTGTAGGTTTTAACGTCTTGTTTCCTGTAGGATATGACGGGAGCAGCACAACACCTTAAACATGCTAAAGGAGTGGACCCCATGATAGAAGCTTCCAAATCTGGACTTCCCGTTGACATCAGAAAGGTAATTATGTAATTAAATTCACATTCCACAAATTATTAGTGCTAGCTAGTATTCAGACTTAATGATTAAATTATATTGTGTCTTGGGGTCAGATTCAGGAATGAAACAATCTATTTGAGATTTGCATGTCTTTATGTTTTTCTTTTAAGGCGCTGGCATTAAGTAATGTGATATTATTTGAATAACATTTGTAAATTTGTGTTGAGGTTCCAATGGCTCCAATAAATGAGGAGGATTTCTCTCTGTCACGTTCTCGTTCTTCACCATCAATGTCACCACGCTCCAGTGAACAGTACCATGCTCTGATGGATCTTCTCAGAAAGCAGCATGATGTAGACGACTCCACTTTTTTCCTGCTCAAAGTCACACTTAAGGAGTTGGCCATTTCATTTGAGCTGTTTTTGATTCTCTTTACAGAAATGTATGGGCCTTTGTCAACAGTTTACTGAGCATGGCAACATCACAGAAGCCTTTAAGTAAGAATCTTGGGGCTTGTGACTATTTTTTCTAAGGCTGTTTCTGCAGGTTTATACATTTGTGGCTATAAATGATTTGTTTCAACATTTCTGCTTCAACTTTGCAGGTTTGAGAAGCTGATGGGTGAATGTATGAAGAGCATAGAGATACTGAAAAATGGCTACTCTAAAGGGAATCCAGTTCCCAAGTGCCGTACTGAGGAGAGGACCTTCAACACTGTGAAGTCAGAATACGAATTTATACATATTTTTAAACAGTGTCAAACTGCACGTGGATTCTCCATAACGTTGACTGGAAATAGCACAGTGTCATGTGTAATTTAGAAATGTTTATCTTCAAATATTTAGTTTGTGTCAGTTAAGGCTGAGACACAGTGGATGAGTCAGCCCCAACACATTCAGTCATTGTTCTTATGTTCTCATGGCTGTCGCTCAAAATGCTGCTTATTTTTCTGTAGGATCTATTCAAATCTAACTCCTAATGACATGCTACTATACATCATCAAAGGTGTCAACCTGCCAGCACCTTCAGGTAGGCTGCGCCACATCTCAGAAATAACGAGGCAGTAATATGTTGCATTCACATTGTACACGACACCCACAGTATGGCTCTATTTTCAGGTGTCTCACCTAACGATCTCGAAGCCAGTGTGAAGTTTGAGTTCCCCTTTCCCAGTGCAGTAGGTTCACACTCAGTATTCCATCCACGATTTTAAATAGAGATTTTAAATTAAAAGTTAATGTAATAATTAAACTGTCTGTAGGAAGAGGCCCAACAAGACAAGACCAACTTTGTGAAAGGCACCAACAACCCAGAGTTTAAAGAGCAGTTTAGACTCAACATAAACCGTTCACATCGTGCCTTCAAACGAGTTATTCAATCCAAAGGAATCAAATTTGAGATAATCCACAAAGGGTAAAACAATAAATCTACACTAGTTTAAGTGCAGTGATAATCAGTTTCATCATATTTTATGTTTGCAGTGGTTTCTTCAAAAATGACAGAGTTATTGGTACTGCTCAGTTGAAGCTAGAGGCGCTGGACAACAACTGTGACTTCAGGGAGTTCATAGAGGTAACAAACATGACCACAACCACATCGTGTAATGTTCACTGAGCCACTCGACATTGCAGACTTAACTGTGAGCTGTGCAGGTGATGGACGGGCGTAAAGCCACTGGAGGTAAACTGGAGGTGAGAGTGAAAATTCGAGAGCCAGTGTCTGGTGCTCAACTGCAGCCGGTTACAGAGAAGTGGCTGGTTTTGGAGCCAGTGTCTCCAGTGTCTCCTCTGTCACCTACTGAGAAGCAAAAAGAAAGAGTGAGTCTTTTTTTCTATCACAGATGTTTTAATACCTTGAAAAACATGCATTCTTACTGTAAGCAGGGTAGCTTCTCCATAGATCTAACCTGTATTTTGGTCCTACCAATATATCTGCTTGTTTCCATGGAGGCAGGGCCTCCACCAGAAAAGTTTCATACTGCGCCTAAAGTTTTTTTACAGTTTCATTCATAAAATACCTTTTCAGAATAGTGTAAACTCTATTTGGTCTATGCTAACATATCCATATCAGACAACTACGATTGAAATTACAGTTTTACCTTTGGAAATATAGCCTTTTTAATTAATTGTCATAATTTAACAAATCAACAAAACAAAAAACCATAGAGGGTCAAAAGTAAAACTCACTTGTCCACAAAACTGTTACTACTTGCTACTTCTTGCTCACTTCTCTTTGATACCTTCACATGCCACATTCTACTGCACCATCCTCCCCTTTCAGTTTAATGTTGCACAGTGTTTGTTTGACATTGTAGTGGGTAGATTGAGAATGTAGTTTGTAATACCTGTTTTTGTCTGTTTTTGTCTTTTTTTTAGGCGCCTTCACCTCGATCCAAACACAGAAGTGAATCCAGCACCAGTGGCAGGAGTAGCACCCCCAGCGGCAGCAGCTCTCCACCTCAGTATAAACTTCACAGCTTCAGCCTCCTCAACTTCGACAAGGAGAGGTTTGAGAGAAAGGTAGCTTTTTCTGTGTTTTATACGCTTCAACTATCTAACATGTCATGTAACGTTATACTTTTGTCTCTCAGTTACTAGATTACCGTAAAAACCGCCGTGATCCTCCTCCAGAACTTATACAACAATACAAAGATGTCACAAATAGACTTCAGTGGCAGAAAGCTTACCTTGAGCATGCTCCACCTGCTATGCTAAATGGTACAGACTTGTCTTATATTCTACACTGAAATTACCTTTCTGCCTTTTTTGCCTTTAACCAATTTTTGTTCACCAATGTGCAGAATATGAAAATGTTCTGAAACGATTTGCACATGGACTCTCCGACTCAATAAAGAAATACTCCAGCCAAGGAAACAGGGTGAGTACCGTAAATAACAGCGTTTGATGATTCTCAATCTACCCACCAAGTGTATGATTTTATTGTGGTAACTTAAACAAAGGAAATGTATTGTGTTATTTTTTACTGATAATTTGGAGGGCTTGTAATGGGGATATAACCTTTGCTGTTCATATAGTTAATGCAATGTGCTTATGTATAATATGTTATTTTTTTAGGACGCTGCTAAGGATGCTCTGGGCAGACTGAAAATGGTAGAACACGAGGTAATTTTTGAACCAGTAGCCTGTAAAACTTGTAGTAGTAATTGCTTTATAAACTTGATCTCTTGTTTTATTTGCTGCAGCTCGAATCACTCCAAAGGAAACGTACAGGATAAGAGGGAAGAAGGAACTCTGTGTCAGGCCTGAATACTGTTACCGTTCCTCATTTAGAAACACTACAGTGGGTTCTTCTAGCATGATTACAGTACTGACCTACCTGCACGGAAACAATAGTTTAGCTTCTGTTGATTGCTGCAGAAATTTACATTTGCTCTACTGGAGCTGTACATGCAAGTTATTTTTGCACTTAAACACTACAGAATTCCTCCCAGCCTTATTTTTAAATGTTTTATTAATTTTTGCACTTGGGTATATTATTTTCACTGAAGTAACTCTCCATCATGTTGAGTGGGAAGCAGTAAGCAGCAAGATTTTGTACTTAAATCTGAAACAAGCAAAATTATTAAAATAAAAATGCAAGAGAGCCTGACAAATTTGGGGACATATTTACTGGATCAGATCAGACAGGGCATCTCCTTTGGGTGGAGGTGTTAATTTATTATTTTATAAACAATATATTATCATATTGCCTTTATGGTACAAAGGGATAATTTTGCATTTTGGTGGATAATTTTCTCAGTCTCTTAACATTTGTGCATTACTTAAAATATGATAGATTTTTTCCAGATAAGAATACTGCTATTTTGCCCCCCCCTTTACCTGTGAGCTGCCTCAGTATGTGGTGTTCAGTATCTGTTGGGGCAATACTGCCATAATCAATGAAACTGATCTGATCCAGTGACGATAAGATTGTCTTATAGTGATAAAAAGCAGCATTTGAACACAAGAACATGGCTTTTGTTATCCTGTAATGACAGATAAAAGATACTAACTAGATTAGGGTCACCAGATTTTCAAACTCAAAAACTGGGCAATCCCTGATTTGAGGTGGTGGGCAATAAATAAAATTCTGAAAAGAGTGCATAATTAAGGAAACTTCACAAACGTAATTAAAGAAAATTGTTATTGTTATTGTTATCATTCGGTCCATTCATGATTTACTCATGACTCACTTGTGAGTCAGTATGTCATCTGAAAGATTTAAACAGTTTAAACAGTTTTTGTGGTAATTTTCAAGTCCCCATTTCTGTATATTGAAGCTTCTAGAGGTCTTTAGATGTTCCTCAAAACTATGGGCACCTGGGAAATATTTTAAAACTGAGACAAATCAATGGTTTTGAATAAATCTCCTGGGGCAAGAGACACAGCGTTTAAAAGTGGGACTGTCCTAGGAATGTCTGGTCATCCTAAACTAGATGAATCATGATAAAAATCAAATTAGTGATCTTTGTTCTTTCATTTTGGAGTATCGCCCTCCCTTAAACTCAAAAAGAGATCCCAGGCTCATATATGACATTTCATGACATCATCAGATGGACAAGTGGTCAAAATTCTTCCTCTGACTTGTATATTTGTTTACTCCGCTGTCCATGACATGAATGTGCCTGTAAGTACCACGGTATAGTATAGTAGCAAAACCAATGTGTTTTAACCCCATATTTTATCTATGAAACAAGCTTAATCTAATCTGTCTGCTCCAGTGTTTCCAGATTACAGTAATCTGCCCCTTTGCAGTTCTGTGATATGAGAGTATAAAAAGTGGGGCTTTCGGGCACTGCAGCCTACATCCCATAATGAGGGATTAGTGTTTGTCACCAAGGAGACGCAGAGATCAAGTTTTAGGTTTGGCAAAAAAGGATTTCACAGAAGTAACATCTTGCTTCTGTTGACTCATATCATTAAATTTTTCATTTTAAACTCCTCTGTCTGTTCACAGATTTAAGATTATTGTGTCCTGGATGAAATAATATCAGATTTCTCTCTTTTATTTCTGCATTCAGAGCTGTAGTGCTGTATTAGACTTTTAAGTTTGTTCCCAGGATCTGAATCTTTGTTTATTTTTTTACTCTTTGCTAAAAAATAGTTGAGCAGATTGTTGTTGTGGCTCCTCTCCATCTTCAAACTTTTGATCATTACTTCAAGTGGAAGTGAGCTGGCAAGGAACAAAAAGTCTCACTAATTTCAAACATTTCAAGCAAGTGATTATTGTGAAAATTTGGAGACAAACTTCTGGCTGGTAAATGTGAGCAGGTAGTTTTGACCAATCATATATAAATATTTTTGATGGTTTTGGATGGGCAACGTTTTTTATTTTTTCATTTGGCAAAGCTCAAAATTGCGAAAGATATTACATTTTTCTAATATGGCTCACCTGATTTGTGATTCTGAACTGCAAACAACACTCCATATTATTTTCGATTGTGTGACTCATGTTTCTGTGACACTTCAATAATTTGTGGCTGGTGCATGAAATTGAAGAATGATGCTCCTCTCATAACAAATCACACAATAATATTTTGTGTTACCCATCAACAAGTATCTTTGGTTTGTAGAGGAAAAAAATCTAAATGAAATCAATGTAAGCTGTGATTTTCACACTTAAGTATCTTGGACAAAAGATAAAACATTACTTTAAATCATAATTAATTTAGGGGTCAATTCTCAGTTAGCAATTATGTCATAAAACCCTTATTTTTATCATTACTTACCCCTGATGACTTAAAGGGCCACTGTGTAACTTCCAAGGTGAGGAGCTGGCTGGTCATTTATGTACATGGAATGTTCCACCATATGGCATTAAACCTATCTGACTTGCATGTATTCAGTTACAGGTGTTTCATAGCTCAATAACACATGAATTGTTACCATATGCAGACTTGCTTGTCCATATATCTGACCAGTGACTTGTGTCCATTGTGATAACCAAGCTTATTACTCTATAATATTCAAGGCAAAGCAATTATATCTCCATGGAGATGAGCCAGTGGTGGACCCTCCACCAGAAAAGTTACACAGTGCACTTTTAAGTTTGGTTTGGCTGATGTTTGTTTTACCCTGGAGCTGTTCTGTTCATCAGATCAACGCTTGCATATGTAATGAGGCCCTATTAACATATGATAATTATTGAAATGCGCTGAGACTGTGCGCCTTTTGTGTGTGTTGGTGTGTGTGTTGGTGTGTGTGTTGGTGTGTGTGTTGGTGTGTGTGTTGGTGTGTGCACTGACCAGCTCTCAGCAGTGGGGTTTGTGCTTTTGGGATTGGCCTGTCCCACTGGTGACTCACAGTCTCCACACACAGAGACACCCACTCTTCTACTTTTTATCTTCCGGCTGATTTGGTGGATCATTTTTGTGGCCATAAAACGGGTTTGGACGAGATTTCCCTCAGTTATAAATCACTGTATAGGCCCATGTGAAATGTGTGTACTATACAATATGGTGGTTGGTTATTTGAAGTGTCATGTTTGGGGGTTGTAACAGCCTTTGTCAGAGCTTATCGCCATATGAAGTTGATTAAAGCAGTATCCTCCCTCTCGTCCTGCATATTTTTGCTTTTTTGTTCAGAACAATAAAGGGAAGCCCAGAATAGATCTGTTTTTCTAGTGGCTGGGGCTCGGGGTTCGACGCTATGCTAATATCGCCTTTGAATGGGAGATTTCCCCTGACAAAGGGGAAACATGCGAGGGGGGATGGTGCGTAAAAGACGCAACATTGTTGTTGAGGTGTCTTGGACAAATTGGACACCCCGCTCCGGTCCGGGTGGGCGTGGAGCTTGTAGGCGCTTCCTGGTTGAGTGGCCACGTGGTTCCGTGTCTGCCTAGCTGCTGCTGCCGCTGCCTGTCTGTCAATGTGCAGCGATTTCTGCCCGACTCTTTCCGTTTCATCCTCCCGTTGAGCACATCCACGCCGCGGCGTCGCTCCCGCTCCTGTTCCTCCTCATTCTCGTCCTCATTCCGGTATCTCCTCTGCCCCGGAGCCGCAGACAGACAGCGAGGCCGAGCCGTGGTCACTGGATTCAGCGTCTGGAGAGAAAGTGTCCGTGCTTGAGCTTGAGTGGTGCCTCCGCCGCCACCGGTCCGTGCGTCTTCTCGTCCCCGCCATCCCGCCTCGTTGTTTGGGTCATGACGCTAGAAGCCATCCGCTATAAGACCGGCTCTTTGCAGGTCCTCAACCAGCTTCTACTGCCCCACCAGACCGTGTACGATGAGATCCGCTCTGTCCAGGACGCGTACGAGGCCATCAAGTCTATGAAGGTAAGCAGGCGTCTCCTCCTCGGCGTCTTTAGCCCTGCGCACGCCGTGGCTCCTCCAGCTCTTTGTGCCACCATTGTGCACCCCATGTGTTACCGTGCGAGCCCCACTCCTGCCTCACCCGCCCCGGTCTTCAGGCCACCTGCTTTATCGTGCACTTTGACATGATCCTTTATCTGCTCTTGTTTATTACACTACTACTCCACACAACTAGTATCGTACCCACCTATAAAGTGCCTCCTCCTCATTTTCCTTTTGAGATTGTTGATGAATTATTAATGTCCTTTGCCAGGGTTTTTGTTCGCCTAGTTGGTCTTGTGTTGTACACTCTGGCACCTCGGATGTCCAAATTTGGAATCAGGCTTATCAAAAGCTGTCCACTGTTGCAGCTTGTTGCTCTAATTAAAGACAGAAACACTATATTTTCCCACATTTGCTTCCTTAGTCTGTTGGGCAGTGATGGCATTTACCATGTGCATGAATGATGTCATGATGATCAAAGCCCATTTCTCAAGAAATTACTTAAAATGCTCATCAGATGACATCATTTTATGACCAATAGGGGCACTGCATGGCCTGTGCCCATCAATATAAATGGTTTATGCAGAATGCTTCATTTGCACTTTTCACTTTGTTTGCTAATATTAGCAACATTACTTCAGTCAAGTGCACGACACAAACATTAACATACAACACACAACTTAACATTTCCAACACCTTATAACACACATAAATTATCTCTGTAAACTGCAACTGAAATCATTCCAAGGGGTTATAAAGTTGTCGGACTGAACTCTAAAAGGAAATGGAGGACGATGAAACAGAATGTTCTTGACTAAAACTAAAATAATGACCACAGTCCTGACCTTTGCCCTAATCTCTCAGGTGCGAGGTGCTCCTGCCATAGCCATTGTGGGGTGCCTGAGTTTGGCTGTAGAGCTACGGGCGGGTGCTGGGGGCGATGACCCCGTGACCTTCATCAGAGAGTCCCTGTGCCACCTGACCTCTGCCCGTCCCACAGCCGTCAACATGGGTCGAGCTGCCAGAGAGCTCATGGAGTTTGCCGAAAATGAGAGTATGGAGAAGAACTCTGAGCAGCTCCGAGAGAGGTATGCACAGGTTTGAATCTGCGCTAAACTTCATCATTTAGTGCAGTTGGTGTTTGTAGCAGTTTGTGACCTTTGAAGATAAGAAGCCGAGTGGCAGAAGATGGGTGAATGTGATACTGAATGTGTGTGTAGCTCTATATCACTCTGTAATGAGGATGCGAGTAATTAATCATTCACTAAAGTTTGACTCTTAAGTAGTAAAAGTTTCATTTATGAGGTTAAAATAAGCATCTCTTCTGTTACATCGTCCACACATAAACAGGCCTTACTGCTCTGTGGCTCGGCGTTTGTGTGTTTGTTATAACTGTAGTTGGCCCCACACATTAAGCAGAGCTTCCGGGCGGATCACCTTCTCACATTCCCACATCGTGCTGTTGCCTCTTTTCCAGTGTAATTGCCTGGATCGAAGACATGCTGGAGCGTGATGTCAATGATAACAGGAAGATCGGGAACTATGGCGCCCAGCACATCCTGTCGGGCGTCCCCAGGGACTCTGTGACCATCCTCACACACTGTAACACTGGCTCCCTGGCCACAGCCGGATACGGCACTGCACTAGGTAAGGCGGGACACAGTCTGCAAACTTCTCATTGATGGATTTAAGCAAATTGTAATCATCAAATGCAAACAAAAG
>KN511075.1:23339-41787 GCA_000787155.1 Scartelaos histophorus
AGGGGCTGGGCACTTTTTGGGACTTCTGTTGTTTTAAGTTTGTGTCTTGTTTTCATGTTATTACCATTGTATAGTTTCAAGTTATATTTTTTTATCCTTATTAATAAGAAAAATCAGGGCAAAGCAGTTACCTGTCCATTGAGACTTTTGATGGCTTTATTGCTCCACAATGGAAATTAAGTGTCGGCCCTCCACAATAAAACTACATAGTATGACCGTGTACATGTTTCTAATGGAGAAGGAATTAAATTCATTCATTCACTCTTAACTACCCATATGTTTCTTTTCTGACTTGTGGACAGTCCACCCGTGCTGAGTGCAAAGGCTCCTGCTCTCCTGGAGGCCCAAAATAGCACTGACCGTGTAAAAGCTTTAATATAAAAGAGTTAAGTAGGTGTGATGGAAAATCAATGGCATTATGTATATGCACGGTGTATTAGGGGCAACAAGAAGCACTCAGAGTGGGTTGACTTCTGCTAATGCATTTCACAGCCTTTTGTCTATCAGGACAGGAGCCGGATCCACAACAAAACCTTAATCAGACTCTTAAAGGCACAATACTGTAATACTGTAGTTCATTTTGTAATAAAATGTTCAAGCAATACAACATTTGGTGCAATTCAGCTCAATGCAAAGTGAATAGACTCATTGAATGTTAAATGTTCAACAATCGCTTTAGAAATGTTAACTCTCAGATTATTGATGTCACACTAGTTTGTACAAGGGTTTAATTTCAGTCCAGAGCTCGTAGTATGATAATATGATGGCGACAGATAACTGATATTTTGACTTTTTCAGCCTTAAAGCTCAAGCATGAGTTTGTTATATTGTGGGAGTTTTATTTGAACATGTCAGTGCTGAAAGGGGGTACATTTAAATGACAGAATTTGGAGTAAAAAAATCCAATCTGGCCCAAACATATCGTCAGAGTTTATCAGCTTTTGGTTTCTCTGGATGTTAAACAGTCTGTATTGGAATTGGCCATGAAAAAAAATCCCCATATTGTTATTTATTGGGATATTGTGTCAGCGGATTCATAGAAATTCTGTTTGATGTTCCCTCGTCCAACCTTTGTTCTGTCATTACTGGCACAGTGGCCCAGTGATTAGTGCTTCTTCCTCACAGCGAGAAGGTCTGGTAGTCTGGCCTGTCTGTGTGGAGTTTTCCCTGTTTCTGTGTGTGGTGTTTCCTCTGGAGACGGGGCTGCCCAGGACCGACATTTTCCTGGTTATTCATTTCTTGAAACTGGGCAAGGGATCAAAGTATATGTCACTTCAACATCTTCTTTACCAGGTGTTCTATGTATTGAAAGAGCTTATACGCCGTAAACCACAGCCCCCCTCAAAAGGACATGGTCTTTCTTTCCCTCCGTATAGTTTTAGATTATAAATTGCAACATACACTGGCACACCTTTTTAAATTAAAATAATCTTATCCATTTGTAAATTCTACAGCTAAATGTTAGTAGTGTAGTTGACATGAAACTCATTTGTGTATATCAAGTAAGATTTATTTAATTTATTAAGTAGACAGTGGTATTGGTTTACGTAGAGAAATTAAGTCAAAGCCTTAAATGAATTGTTGGCCCTCTCTCTATAACTGCTGCTGTGGCCTCATCATTTTGGTCTTAAAATGTTTGTATTAACCTGCTCTACATGATCCTGGGTTTTTCCCACTATTTTGACCATTTAAATAAAATAAAAAAAATCATATTCCTAATATGGAGCCTGGCTCCAAATTGGCCCCTGTAACCGTCACAAGCTTCATTTGAGTGGAGCCGAACACTGTGGGTGACGTCACTTAGTCCTTCATACAGTTTGATATATGCATTCATATTTATACTCTTAGTATTTCTACATGTCATATCTAAAAGACAATTGAGTGACATGCCAGTGTATTTGGATAACATTTGTGGAAACATTTCAACTGAAGTGTTTGAAAATGGCTCCTAAGTGCAGGAGGAGGAGTCCTTTCATGTGTGATCGCACAGAGACCTACACTGATCCAAGAGCCAGGACCAGGACCAGGACCAGGACACTCGGCATACTTTAGCTTTAAATGGTTAAAAGTAATATTCAAACTGTTTTCACAGTAATGTGTACAGATGTTTACCTGAATCCCCTGTTCATTCGTCCCTTCACACCTGACCTCCAAACATTATTATAATAGGCTTTAGCTTCAGATACTATACTTGCCTCATGTTAGCAGATGGGGCTTTTGTCATACCAGGCCACAAGTGTCACAGTTTCCACAGTTAAACGTCTTACTGGGACAATGGGCCTTTAATTTCAAATAGATTACATGCCTCATGTTGTTGGCTTAACAACTCCTTTGGTAAACAGTCACTTGACATGAAAGACACGAGTGACACACAGTTTCCATAATTAACATTTATCAGAAGATTACCACCTTTAAAATGGTTTACTTGCCTAATGTTAAAAGGTGTTGGAAACTAAAGGACTAATTTTGAGAATTTTGCTTGATTGTCACTATACCTGAAAGAATGTGTGTAGAAAACACACATGCAGCTCCATAATGGAGACTAAAGATGTGAACCTGATCAGATGAATGTAGGTTCTCTAAGCCTGCTGTAGTGTGAGTGGGTCTGGACTTCTGATGCTCACACTCAAATATCCCGTGGCTGAAGTCAAGTACAGGAGGGCACAGTCTGGATTCCAGGCATCATCCTAAAGGATATTCTCTTATTACTTATATTCATCATTATTTAAAGGAAAAGCAGTTCTAATTGGCCAGCCTTTGCATTAGTGTTTATATGTTATACAAATCTTAATTCTTGTCTTGCTGGTTCAGCTGGATTTACTGATTTGGAGGCACAATCGGTCAGATTCAATGAATAGGACTGTAGTTTGTCTTTCTAAACCCTCATTGCTGATTGTGTTGTGTGTACGTAGGTGTGGTGAGGAGTCTGCACACGCTGGGCCGGCTGAAGCGCATGTACTGCACAGAGACACGGCCGTACAACCAGGGCTCCAGACTCACGGCGTATGAGGCTGTGGCAGAGGGCATCCCCGCCACTCTCATCACAGACAGTATGGCTGCTCTCACCATGAGAGAAATGGACATCACAGGTTTGTATCAGTTAATATCAGGAAATTAGGTTTCCAGTACTCAGATCTCATAGTGTGGCATTATCAGGATCAGCCTTGCTGTACAGTATTGATTGGGATTTTGAAGCATGGCCCGTGGTATTATAAATTTAATATTGATTCTTAAAATTCACTCAAACTTTCTTAATGCTGTGGTTAGTGCTTCTTCCTCACGAGAAGGAGGTCTGGAAGGCCCAGTCTGTGTGAAGAACATCGGCATGTGCGGGTGACAGGACTGGCCTTAAAAGAAATGTTCAATCTGAATGGAACTTTGCTAATTTCCTGATTGAAACTGGGCAAAGGCCCTTTGTAGCAGGGGTGGCCCCCGGAATGGCTGATACACCCCATGTTTGCCCTGTTTTCATAGGACTTCCAAGCTCAACTAAAAATGATCATATGGCAACCACAGAGAGTTCAAAAAGACTCTACAAGGCCTAACTACATTTAAGCATGTTTAAAAGAGCTGCTCCACTGTTAAAAGGCTCTAAATGACCATTGAATAACAGAGCCATGTGCTGCTCACCCAACAGGAGCTCACATTTTGGGCCAGTTCTGCCGTGTGGTGACTTTGGTAATGTCACTGCTGCTGCAACAAAACAATGTGTTTAGACATAGGACCTTGAAGTTTGATATAGTGCAAAGCTAATTCACAGTACATAAGTGTGAGTATTATACAAAAGCTTTTGACACAACTTGCTGATTAACTATTCACTGTCTGTCTGTGTGTGTCTGTGTGTGTCTGTGTGTGTGTGTGTGTGTCTGTCTGTGTGTCTGTGTGTGTGTGTGTGTGTCTTCAGCTGTGGTTGTGGGCGCAGACAGAGTCGTGGCCAATGGGGATACAGCAAACAAAGTGGGCACATATCAACTGGCCATTGCTGCCAAGCACCACGGCATCCCCTTCTATGTGGCAGCACCGAGCACATCATGTGACCTCAGCCTGGAGAGTGGCAGGGACATTATCATTGAAGTGCGCCCCCCAGAGGAACTCACCAGTATAAACGGAGTCCCCATCGCTGCCCCAGGTAATTATAAAAGTTTTTAATTTCATAGTACTTTAATTTGAAATATCCCACAAATGGACTCTAATAATAATATTGTTATTCATATTTTATAGAAGCCAATGAAAAGCTGTAATGTTACATCCACCAATACACGATTGAACATGTAGACATGTTTTGAGTTGTATTTGCTTACACATTTGTAGTAGACACATTTCTATAACTTATTATAACTCCAGTTAGTAACTATAGATTTTTAATGGGTAAATGGTTCATTTATTTATCACGTCCTTTAAGAGGACGAAGGATGAAGGATGTTGAAGGTTCTTGTGTGTGTGAAGAAAATCCTAAGACATGGATTATGGAAAGTTTGTTTCAGTCAGTAATTATTTTCATTGTGCCTCGGTCTGTTTACCCTTTGCCTCTCTCAACTATATTTCTGGCTGATGTAAAAACTTTGACTGATTAAATGATCAGCCAAAGGTGGGGGGGGGCAGTAGCTCAGTTAGCAAGAGTGTTTGTCCACTGACAAACGGATTTGAATCCCGCACGCGACATAAACATCATTGGTTGAGCAATCAGATCCACTGACCCAAAGGTTGGCAGTGCGTTTCCAGCTCTCACAAATGAATGCTGTCTGTGTCCTTGGGCAAGACACTTAACCCACCTCACCCTCAGTGTCTGCGTACATTGGTGTATAAGTGTGTGTGAATGAGTCGTTGGTTTTGAGTGCCTTGAAATGTGACCATTTACTATAGGTTTAAATAGCAATTACAATTTTATGATGGAATTGATTTTATGTCCAGGTATTGAAGTATGGAACCCGGCCTTTGACGTGACTCCACATCAGC
Source organism: Scartelaos histophorus (assembly GCA_000787155.1). Classification (NCBI taxonomy): domain Eukaryota; kingdom Metazoa; phylum Chordata; class Actinopteri; order Gobiiformes; family Gobiidae; genus Scartelaos; species Scartelaos histophorus. Next base: position 28,296 of record KN511075.1, read on the forward strand.
TCATCACAGGAGGCATCATCACAGAGCTGGGGGTGTTTCTGCCATCAGAGCTGCAGGCGGCGCTCACGGGAAGACTCACTGCCCTCTAGACCCCCCCAGACCCCTGTCCCATATCCCACACTGCCCCACCTGCCTCTCTGCACCTCCACATGTCAGAGACGCTCACATTTTATACCCCAGACACTGTTACACATCCTGATTATTTTAGTAAATGTATAGTTCTTGTTCTTAATGAGTAGTGCATACAATCAACCACCCCGAACTGCACATAAACATACTGCTCTCAGTAGTAAGCATGACCAGTTTGTCTGTTTCTTAACCCATTTACATTGCAATCATCTATGTTCTTCCTTTCTAAAAATGGCTTCTGAAACCTTTAGTTGACCCAAACAAACTTGACCGATAACAAGGTAAATTGGAGGCAAATATTCAGGGCAGAATACAAAATACTGTTAAACACTGCATACATTTTCTAACTTTTAAAGTAGTGCTTTTAATCACTAGTTTCCAAATGAAAGCTGCTACCCACCTGTAAATAACCATGACTGGTAGTGTACATATGTAGAGATACTAAATCCTGCTAGTAGAAGACATTGCTAAATTAACCAAATGTGTGGTTATTTAAATTTGATATCAGATATGTTATATTAACATTCAACATCTTGTTTTTTCTTGTAGAATGTTTTGTAGATGCCCTAATGTATAGTTTGTAGTTTCAGAAACAACTTTAATTGGTTTTCCTCCAAATGGGCGAACTTCAGTGTCACAGTCGAATGAAGCCTTTTAACAAACCTAATTACATTGATACCTCACTTCATGTGTGTCTCTTAACAGTGCATCACATATATTGTGTATTTATATAATCTGTATACAGCTCCATATACACTATATGTAACCACACATCATATCGCAAACTGCACAGGATGCTTCTTATTTATTTTTAACTGATAAAAGTGTACCATATAATAATTAAATGATGATTACAAATTTGAATGTTTACATTTTCTTTAAAAAAAAAAGACAGAATTGAAACAATTTGAGTTTCTTTGTTAATAATTAGTTAGAAATGCTCAAGTTCTAAACGATTTCTCAATGAGGGATCAGTAAATGTCCAAAAAATCAGTCCCTCCACACGTACGTACAATAGTACAATAAAAGCAGAATCACATTCTAACCTGTATATACACCCAGCCTCATGAGCAGCATAATTGTTCAGTGGCTTGTTGATTCTATAAATATACAATCCTTGGTTTAACCTGGCTTTGGACTGACACAAATTGGACTCTGTCCCCATCTCATTTAGTCTCGAATGTAAAACTGCTTGTACCTCAGAAAGGCTCCAACTTCTTGCCTTCATTTTTCACACAGAATGTTACATTTTTCAAATGCTGAATCAAGACACACATACACCCGTCGCATCCTTGCTATTATAAAACATTTAGATGTCAACATTGTACTTTGATAAACCTAATTTGCTAAATGAGAAAAATTGACAGTATTTATTCTGTATTATTCACATGTGTATGTTTCATTTTTGTTTGACCACAGAGAGAACCTGAAAAATGTTCTTTGTTAAAATCATAAAACACTCTTCTTCTCCACTTAAATCATGTCTACACCCTCTGCCCCTATGTCCACATTTTGTCTGTTGAACTTTCACTTCTGATGGTGCTGTTAGATCATGTACTTAAAAGACACTTGTGTATTTATATTCTTTTTGTATCTATAAGATCATCAAATGAAAAAAAATGACATTAATCCAGACATATGTAGCAATTGTGGTTGTCACCAACATTTTTTTGGTAAACAAAGTCTAAGAATATAATAGTTAAGCCGTGCTTTGTTATTTTTTGTTTTATTTCCTAGTGATTTCTTATTTCCTTGTGCTCATGAGTCCACGACACTGGGGAGGCCTCCTCACCAAACACACTACCTCCCGACAAAGGCATAAAAACGAGCACTGAACTGTGATGGGCTGCGGCAGGGCTGAGCAGTCAAAGTATAAATAGTATTGATTTCCGCTCCTGTTGATGGGCAAAAGTATAGTCTTGTATAGTATTTTATTTAATAAAATGTTTTGGCATTTAAAATGCAACAGCTGTTTAAACTTCAGGCTATTGGAAACAAAACAAAATGCTGCCAATACCTTTTAATCTGGTGCCAAATTTAATTGCTGCTATGTCTGGATGTGCAAGTGTGTAGCCTGCCAATGTGTGGAAGGAGTGTTGTTCAGATGGCCTCTTACAGTACACAATTATTGTTAATATTCACTTGGGTTTATTTTGTAACCAGTGAAAATATTTAACAGGATTTTCTAAAAATGTGTATATGGATACATATTGTAAAGTGTAGTCATTAAGAGATTTCTCTTTCACAAAAAATAAAAAAATAAACCACAGTGAATCAGATATTGCCTCGTATAAATCTATCCACAGCCGATAGGTGGCGCTAGTGACACAGTAACAGACCCAGTCCTTGTAAAACGACTTCCGGGTCAAATCAACGTGAGAGAAACACATTATTGAAAATGGCACAAGGTTCACAAAAATTTAAAGCTCAGCGTCCAGGAAACTCGAAGAAAGCTCAACAAAACAAGCAGAAAGGCCCAAAGAAAGGAGGTAAAGACACATTTTGTTTAGCCTTGATTTGATTTTACCTAAAAACCTAAAACACTACTTAGCATTTGGCTAAACATGTGACCAGTGTCTCCAGTGCTCTGGTTAGTAAATGTGAAAGGCCAACGTGAGGAATCATTAAATGTCAAATCGGACAAATGTTTTGTAAAGCAAATAAAGATTACTAACAATTTGCCGTAAATATCTGTTACAACATATTAACTAAAATCCTTGGTTCCTTCAGGCAGGATAATTGCACCTAAGAAAGCCCAGGTTGTCCAACAGCAGAAACTAAAAAAGGTAAATTTGTAATTTGTTGTCTGTTTATTAAACTACCTTTACACATTATTCTTCCCTTTCTTCTTTTGGGTTGTACAACTATCAAATGGGCCTCTTGTTGTCTAGGGTCTTGAAGTGGCCATTCGGAACAGAATTGAGCAGGAGGTGACTCAGAAAGCCAGTTCTTCTCTGCATAAACCTCTATCAGTGATTAAAGCCCCCCAGACCAAAGACCCCAAAGGATCGACACAACCAGGAACCAGCTCAAAGTAGGACGTCGCCATGTAAACTGGACTGAACTGGATTCCCACGAATGACGATCATACGACCAGATCATAATGCATAAAGAAAATGGACCACATTTTAATACTGTATAAAAAGACTCAACAGTGATGATTCATGTTTTTCTTTATAACTATTATAAACTAGACATAAAGGACAAATTCAACTGTAGCATTGGGTTAGTGTAAAATGTATATCATTTATTTGGAAAAGACCTTCTCTATCAGCTTACCCCAAGGTTAACTTTGTGTGTTGATAAGGTTCAATCACACTGTACATTTATTCAAAGTTGGCAAACGACATTCTGTTCATTTACACAATCCAACAAGTACACTTGATTTTTCTATTTACTTAGTGTTTGGTGTATATACTCTAGGTGAACCACAATAACTTTTGTAAAACACATGTCTAATACTGTGTACTGTAGTAATTAATTTTCCATATACAAAGATTTAGAACAACAAGGATGAGATTATTGGATGTAATTTCCTTAGCACAGCTCTGTAACTAATATGAGAGATACACTATATACTAGTGTATATAGAGTACTTTATACTACACTATATACTACACTTATACTACTATTGATCCTCAGAGAAATTCTAATATGACCATTTCTTTAACTAATATGCCCGAATTGTGTCCATGCAGTAGGTAGAACGCAGGAATCGAGGAAACGAGTCCTTGGCCATCAGATTGAAGATCTTTTGTTGTGCTGTGTTGAATGTATCTGAGCTGGGATAGTCCATCAGACTCAGTAGTGCCTCCCTCGTCTCAGCATCCAGGTTCACCTACAGGACAAACAGCCTCAATATCTCAAATATAACACCATTTTATGCAGACATGGTGGCACAGTGACAGAATATGACAATATTAACATCACAGAAGCTTAATGGAAGATTTCAGTGTAACTGTAAAGTCTTCTATGTATTGTATATTTTCTTATAGATAAGATATAATATAAAAAACATTTTGAGTCTGATATAAATTATTATTTTTAATTGAATCACATTTAGCTCACTGACCTCCTGGGGAGCATCAGGATTGATAAACTGGTTGTAGATGCCACAGGCCTTGGACTTTTTCACATTGGTGGAGGAAACCTTGTACTCCTCACAGGCCAACCAGAAGTCCAGGTTCTCCTCACTGAACTCAGACCTCAGGAAGCAGCGAAATGCATGAAGAGTGTCTGAAAATATGGAATTAAAACAGATTGTACATTTTGTCAATGTACAGTTTTAACAAACGGCACTATTGGCATTTAATTAGATAAACATTTCTGTCGTGTGTATCGTTTAATTGAATAAAAAACAAAGCATGAAAATTAATCAAGATGTTCTCTTACTTTTGTTGTTGAGCAGAGTGTCCAGATCGTGTGGAGTCTTCCCATCCACACTCCTAAAACAAGTAAAACATGTAGTTAATACACAGGGAATAATTAATATGCCAAATCTGCAACAAAAAAATTGAGATAATTACTTATTTTTATCAGCCAAATGGCTTAACTTGACTCGCATCCCTTTAGCCCTGAAACAGAAAATTAGGATAGAAGTTAGGATCCCTATGGATACAGGTACATGTTACATGTCATCAGAGGAAACGTACTTCTCCAGGCATGTGGACGGGAGGTAGGAAAGTCCCTTACACATTGAGGTTTCCTTTCAGAATTACCAGGGGAAGAAAAATTGAGGTTGTGTCTCAGGTTTGCTTTCCTCCTGAGGAAAGGGCGTCCTTCTCTTTATAGAGGCTCTATCACATCTCATCATCTCTTCTCTTTAAGGCACAGGCCTGGAGACTGGAGCTGAATGATGTGGTGTACGTGTCCATGCACATGTACATCTGTCAACAACATCCCAAGAAAAATGATTGTACAATTATAACAGGGACATCATGGAGATAAGCAACATCTGAGGCCAGTCAGGGGAACATGGTTTTGTAAAAGCCGTGTCCACACACAGCAGCTCAGTAAAATGACCTGATGAGAGACGTGCAGGTGCACTGGAGATATGATCTGTGATGAAGAAACACCATAAAGCCTTTGTAACATGAATAATCTCTGATCTTATGTTTAATTAGTGCACTCTGTACCCTATACTAGGCCAACAACTAATTTTTGCTTTGCAAAGGTTTTGGTCACCAAAAAAATGTGTTGCTAGTGAGCACTAAGAGTGAAAAAAAAGTTTCAAATTGTTTCTATGGGTATTTGAATCAGAGCCTTTTTGGTTTTTGGATACATTTGAAAATGAATGTATCCAAAAATGAGCTCCTCATCAAAAAGATGCATTAAGGGACCGACTTAGAGCTTGGAAAAAATAAACACACACACACACACACACACACACACACACACACACACACACACACACACACACACACACACACATATATGTGTATATGTGTATATATGTATGTTACAAAATTTATAGGAAACTTTCCCTCTGTTCACACATTTGAACAAGGCGCCGGGGTTTGACATGATTTATTTGTTCGTTCCCAGTTCTTCCTCTGAGCTGTTTTGGTGCAGTGGCTGCACTTCATGGATCTATAATAAGAACTATTGTAGTTCTGTGGTGCAAAGCTCCACACCGGCTGTAGCCCCCTGAGCGGCCAGAGCGTGTGGAGCTCCCCTGGACTGGAGCTCCCCTGGACTGGTGGTCCGTGTTCTGACAGGCGCTTCTCCCTCACTCTTTCTCCTCACTCCTTCTCTTTCTCCTCACTCCTTCTCTTTCGCCTCACTCCTTCTCTTTTGCCTCACTCTTTCTCCTCACTCCTTCTCTTTCTCCTCACTCCTTCTCTTTCGCCTCACTCCTTCTCTTTTGCCTCACTCTTTCTCCTCACTCCTTCTCTGTTTTGGGTGTGCGCGTCCCTGCGCTTCCTGCTTCTTGGGCCGAGGACGAGGCTGTGACCGGAGGACGGAGGACGACATGGCGCTGACCCAAAGATCTCAGCCCTAGAAATGGTCCAAGTGTGTCGTGTAAACCCGGAGACCAGCTGGTCACTTATGGCTCCTCTGGTGCGTCGTTACTGCGGAAGATAAACAAGAGTGAGTGGTTTTAATGTTCTATTCACAGCTACAGCGTAACGCAGTACGTGTTTTATCATTTACGATCCTTTATGATCACAAACAGGTATGTGCGTCAAGTTTACGTCGCTCTAGTGTGTGCATTCACCGGGCTGTGCAATAATAATCATTTGAACGTGAAACCCACAGACGCAGGCATTGCTCAAGCGCCCAAACTGAAATTACGTAACATTAAATAGTGGTGGTTCATGTAACCATAGCAACACAAGGTGACGATGCCGAAACCAAAATGTCTTTCCATCAAGACACGCGTTTTTTCTTTCTTTACGACAGGAAAAATGCAGTATTTTATGACTGGAGTAAGCTACATTGCCTATGTGACCCGTGACCTGTGACCTGTGACCCAGGACTGACCCGAGACTGACCACGTTTTCGTCCCACTGTTTTGTGCTATCAGCAGTAACGCGTCAGCAAATGTATAAAGCCAATTCTGTAACAGAATGTAGGCTAATAATAATAATAATAATAATAATAATAATAATAATAATAATAATAATAATACTGCTGCATGTAAATGTGAATGAGGCAAAGAGAAAACAACATATCAACTTAATTAAATCACTAAATAATTTTCCTTCAGATGGCAAATGTTCTTATTTTACTAATAGGCTATTGATGCTAATAGCTCTTTTGTTATTCTTACTTGTTGATGTCCTGAGCTGTATAATTCTATCTATGTTTAAAGTATTTATTTATTTTAGATATTAGCCTTATTTGCTAATGCTATTTTTCAAGTGGGGCTTTACTATCTAAATTTTCAACATCTCACTTTGGGTAAAGGAATAATTGTGATAATTTACGACAATATCACTGTAAAATGTCTTATAAGATAATAAAGAACATTTCATCAGAACGAGAATGAGGCTAGTTTAGGTAAATATAAACAGTTTCTCACATTAAATAGCTTTTCCATTAAGGATGGTTAATTTCACACAGCTGACCATATAAAAAAAGATAATATTAGACAGTTTCACTAAAAGGAAGTTGCAGATTGGATCATTTATATGTAAAGTGTCAATAATCCTGAGTTAATAAAATTGTGCCATTTGTTTCATACATAAGTGACATTGTGATACTCCAGTGGTTACACAGGGGACCAACACTTAACTTCCTTCTTTCTTCCAAGTGATGGGACCCTTCTCCACCTGGATCCCTCGGGCCCACTGCCAGCAAAATGGATCTCCTGGTTCTGAGAAGGAGCGGGAGAAGCGCTGGGCAGAGCTCTTTGACCAGTTTGACCTCAATAAAGATGGACACATTGACATAAATGAGCTGCGGGCAGGACTGGCTGCTCGAGGACTTTCCAGAGGCTCCGTGGAGAAAGTATGACACATAAAACATATTAGATCAGTGTTTGTAAAACTGTGGAGTTTGTACCATGATGATATTCAGCCTCCTTTTAGTTTTAGTTTTACCTTTTACCTTATTTTACCTTATCCATCTCTTTTGTGTGTGACATTTTAGAACTGCTTTAGACAAATATCACATATATTTTACAGAAACTTTCTTGTGAGCATTTGTTACATCAATGACTGTGTTGGAAAGGGTTAAAATATAAACCTTGGGAAAAATGTTTTTTTTACATCTGTCTAAGGTGTGAAAAGCCACTGAATTCTATGGTATATGATATAAATGGTATAACATTTTTCCACTTTAGTATCCAAACCTTTTCCATTTTGATAAAACATATTTTTGCCCAAATGTTCAAACAAATGTTTTGTACGCAGTCTGTGTGTGGTAACATAACATATGAAGGTCCCGGTGTCTCACTTTAGCCGTGTGTTGGTGTCAGTATAAACGTGTGTACATGTAAATGCCAACTGTCTATTTTAGTACAAGAAGCAAGACTTTGTAAGATGAGAACTGTAACCTTTCCTGCTTTCAAACTTGGCCCCTTTTCCTTTACAAATGGGTTACACCGTGTACTAACCTTTTCTATGTTCAAATTTATACTAAAGATTCAGATGTCTTGTGATTTACATACTGCCAAAATTATTTCATGTATCATTGAGTTAGCGGGATATGTAACTTTTACATAAGGGTAAATGACAAGGTTATGCAACGTGTCAAAGATACGAGCCTCTCAACCACACACAGAAGAAAAATATATATTATAAATGAATAGCCTATGGGTCATTTGAAATTTTCAAACAAACAACAAACAAATGCTGGATGAGTTAAAATGCAAAATATATGCTGACCTATCATTAATCAATACTATCAACTTTTGTTTTTTTGTGATAATTACAGCGTTACAAAGTCTTTGTAACAATCATATAATAGACTGTATTTCCAGATTGTAGCGGCTGGAGACACCAACCAAGACGGTGTTCTGGACTTTGAGGAGTTCGTGCAGTACCTGCGTGACCACGAAAAACAGCTCAAAATCATGTTTCGAAACTTGGATAAAAACAATGATGGTATAAAGTACATACTTATATCATTAATAAACATAGTATGCTTATTATTGCACATCTTGTCTTATGTGTAACTGACTTTGTGCAGGTCACATAGATGCAGCAGAGATACAACACTCTCTCCAGACCATCGGTGTGACCATCAGTCTCCGAGATGCCAATAGGATTTTAAAAAGGTAAGTTTTTGCTTTGCTTATTGAGCATTATTGCTTGTTTATAGTGTTATTTTATCCGTAATCCAAGTTTAACAATATTTTTAATACTTTTTCTTACCATGCAGTATGGATAAGGATGGCACAATGACAATAGACTGGAATGAGTGGCGTGATTACTTCCTATTTAACTCTGTATCCAACATGGAGGACGTGGCCCGATGCTGGAAACACTCAGTGGTAAAAACAAAACTTACGTCAAAAGATTTTAAAGTAAACTTTCTATTGTAATTATTTAATGCTTATTTTGTGCTTCTCTTTTTGCTGTTATTTTGTTTTCCGGGCTAGTAGATGTTGGACATTGGTGAGCAGCTGACTGTGCCAGATGAGTTCACAGAAGAAGAGAAGAAGTCTGGTTACGTTTGGCGTCAGCTCATGTCTGGAGCAGTGGCTGGTTGTGTCGCTCGGACTGCGACTGCTCCTTTAGACCGCCTCAAAGTCTTTCGACAAGTAATTTGCCGTCAACAACAGAACCATTTTGTCACTTGAAACTATTCGTATTAAATCATAATGTCAAGTGTGTTTTAGGTTCATAGCTACTCGTTTTTTGCTGGAAATGTGCTGAGCGGCTTTCAGTACATGTTCAAAGAAGGTGGATTTTTGTCTCTGTGGAGGGGCAATGGCATGAACGTTCTCAAAATTGCTCCGGAAACTGCAATCAAATTCACTGCTTATGAACATGTAAGTGCAATTTATTATCAGTATTTCTGAATAAAAGTAATACGGTGGTTAGTGAGAATGAGTATTCAAGTTTTCACTTAATCTCATCTTCTTATTGATGAGATGTAAAGGATTGCAAATAATGTATTTACCAGTAATGTATTTTTTTTGCTCTCCAATTCCCAGATTAAGTCCATGATGCACGGCCATAATCAGACTAGACCCCTGAGGATTTATGAGCGTTTTCTTGCTGGTTCTTTGGCTGGAGCTACAGCACAGACAGCCATCTATCCAATGGAGGTAATAGCAGGGTAATGGACACAAAAACACACACAGTGTAGTGGATCACTAAATATCTTCTATCATGGCCCTATCAGTCACCATGATCTCAATCCATCAGGTTCTAAAGACACGACTGACGCTTCGCAAAACGGGCCAATATTCAGGAATGGCAGATTGTGCCAAGCAGATGCTACAGAAAGAGGGCGTCTCTGCATTCTACAAGGGTTATGTACCAAATTTACTGGCAATAGTTCCATACGCTGGCATTGACCTGGCTGTCTATGAGGTTAGTGAAACATTAGCCTTGCATCTCTTTGAGTAGGAAAGAGCAGAATAATGACTTGTATGATATTCTTCCATGCAGACGCTGAAGTTTACGTGGCTCAATCATAACAGTGGTGTGGTGGACCCTGGGGTCATGGTCTTGGTGGGCTGTGGTGCAGTGTCCAGCACATGTGGCCAACTGGCCAGCTACCCACTTGCTCTTATACGCACACGCATGCAGGCACAAAGTAAGAGATTGCAGAAGCATCTATCGAACTAAGCAAAAAGTTATTCACTTGTTTTTTTGTAACCACTAGATGTCACCAGTCTTACTTGTGTTGAATCCTGCCTCTTCTATCTCCTCACAGCTTCACTGAAAGGTGCCCCAAAAGTTTCCATGGTCGGCTTGCTGCAAAACATAGTGACTCAAGAAGGTGTGACCGGACTGTACAGAGGAATTTCACCTAACCTCCTGAAAGTCATCCCGGCAGTCACTGTTTCATATGTTGTCTATGAATACACCAGGATACTTCTGGGAGTAGACATCGAGGGTAGGAAAGGAGGAAAAGCAAAGCATGAGCCATCAAAATAATGGTTTTGGTGCATTATTTTATGAATGGATTTCTGCATTCATTGCTGCTTGTTTGTATGATTGTTTCTGTTTTTGCATTTTCAACTAAGGATACACCTATTTTATATGCATATCTGCACTAAATATGTCTTGGCAGGCTGTTTTTGTATGAACAAAAGTATTAGTCCTTGTTTAGTATGTCTGGAACATGATCAGCCAAGTTCTACCTAACCTGAGATGCATGGGACAAATGGACAAGTAAACCCTAATAAGGAAATTTCATTTCACCAAAATATGCTTGAACGCACATGGACTGTATCTTTTTTTGTTTGTTTTTAGGTGGCATATAGAAATGTCTTGCTCTAATGGACAAATGAGGAAGAAGAGCATTGGTGGAAACTACTGAGAATATCAAAGACTCTGATGCAATACTGTGATGCAATTGTTTTATATTCTATTTATTATTTTACTGCATGTTCATTTCTGAGTCTGTCTAAAGATTGTGTTTGTTTGGAAATGTGGTAGGTTCCACACTTACCAAAGACATGTTTTGCAACTGATCTCTGTAAATAAATTTGATGCAAATATATAATAAATAGGATTGCTTTTATTTTTAAAAAAGGTCTGATTTATTGTGTTATTTCCATTATGTTGTCTTTCCTCCACTATATTCCACTCTAAACCCAGTTTTGTGATATAATTTAATAGTCTCCAGTGAGTACATTCAGGGTAGTCTAAGTGAGATTCAGTAACATGTTGACAGCACATCTTTCAAGTCTCTTCACAGATATTGTTGTAGATTTGCACAGTGTTGTAATTTCTGTGGTGTGGGCTCCGTTATTTTAACAGATCCATGTGTAGACTGTGCAGCTTTATGCTTTTTACTCTGTCCAACAGGTGGCGGTGCATTTAAGCAAGTGTTTCTCTCTCCAGAGTGTAAACAAGAAGAAGATCTCCGTGGGAGAAGATTGAGCTTCATTGATTGGTTATTTTAAGCAGGGAAGTTTGCCGGCGTGGTGAGCAGGCTCCACAGCACCACTGCCCCCCATGTACTAGCTTCCCGCTCCGCTCCTGCAGCGCATCCCTGTCCGCGCGGTGAAGTTTTACCATTTATCGTCTGTGTGTTTTGTAAAGATCATGACTGACTTCGGGGCTTTACCGACAAACGGAGTCGGCGGAGGGATGAAAAAGGACGCGTTTGCTGATGCCCTACAACGAGCCAGACAGGTACCACAGCGCTATGGCTAAATGAATGGAGAGTGCTGCTAGCATGTTAGCACTATACCGTTATTCGTGTGTAGTGTTTACACTGTAGTAATTGTAGATTATTGTCAAAAAGGAATCCTCCAAATATCTTAAGTGAAAGTATTTCCATTTATATCTTGTAACTTGTCTGGACTTTCCTTTTTGTTGAGGCGTATTCATTTAGATTAAGGAGGACGGCTATGTTATGCTAAGCTAATGTTAATACATTCTATTATAGCCCTGCTAGTTTATTGATGCACACAAAGCCCACGATTTCTTTTTTCCACCACGATACACAAAGACTTTCCATAATGTTATAATGTTGATCAGGATTTGCAGTTAGGATTTTACATCAACGCTTTATGCTTTATAAATTAAGTAATCGCTGGAAGCCTTTCCAGGATAAGGTTATTTTAAAATCAAAATAGACTTTAATTATGAAGTAGCCTTTTTTAATAGTATCCACACATTTACATTTCTCAAATGTAAAGTGACTTTTTTTTTTTTTATCCAAGTGGACCTTGGATGATAGTAATGCTTCATCGTTGTTACTCTCGTTACAACCTCACAGTTTGAGATCTATATTGCATTTGACGTGTGAACACATTATTCATTCATATGCATCCTTTTTTAGATTGCAGCTAAAATTGGTGGGGAAGTTCCAGTGAGTAACAATGGAGGTGCGGAGGGCTATCCCTTTTCAACACAGAAGCGGTCACTGGAGGATGGAGGTCAGTAAACGGTCCTCTGCTCAGGCTCGTCATTAAGAGATGTCAAAGGTTATATCTGCTGTAATTTTTACCAGATGAACCCAGTGCCAAGAAGATGGCATCACAGGGTGACCGAGATGGAATGTGTAGGTTTTATTTGATGTCTTTCTAATATTCTGTTCGTGCTTTGTTGGGCTGGTGACTTATTTCACTGTTTTATCCACAGCTATTGGTGCACAGTTGGCTGCTCTTTCTCAACAAAGGTACAATTCTCAGTTCTCTGATGTGTTTTTCATTAAAGTTACCCTAACTTTCTTATTTGCAGTATTCGATCTTCAACTATGACTGATGAGCTCAAGGTGCCCGATTCTATGGTTGGTCTTAGTAAGTATATTCTCATTTCATTTTATCAGGTTTGGTTTTTGTTTTTTTTGGTTTTACAAATACTCTAATATTTCTCTGTCTTTCAGTCATAGGACGAGGAGGAGAACAAATCAACAAAATTCAGCTGGAGTCTGGTTGCAAAGTCCAGATTGCACATGGTAAGTGTTTTGCCAATTTGTTTAGATGTTCTTGAGTTCCAGCAATTATATTTCACATTTTTACAGACAGTGCTGGACTTCCTGAAAGAAGTGTTTCTTTGACTGGATCACCGGAGTCTATACAGTAAGATTATAAGTTTATGTTATTGTAAATGTCTTTGTGGCAATACATTTGCTCATTTATAATAACATATAATAATATACCATACCTATGATATGTGATGTAAGTATTTCTTTCTTTCAACTTTCAGACGAGCCAGGGCTCTTATTGATGAAATAGTGTCTAAGAGCAATGACAATGGTAATAGCAATGTGCTGGAAATGATGATTC
>KN511075.1:41815-55239 GCA_000787155.1 Scartelaos histophorus
ATTATTATTGGCAAAGGAGGAGAAACCATTAAACAGCTGCAGGTATGATATTGCTGTGTGGCCTGGCATATAGTTTGTTGATGTCTAAAGGGGAAACTCAGTCTGTCAGTAGCAGATACAGATGTATTGATAGTACATAAAGCTGTACCCTGTTGGTGTACTTTTACTAAATGCATATTTCTTTTGTTGCAGGCACGAGCTGGAGTTAAGATGTATGTTGTTCAAGATAGTTCACAGTCTCCCAACGTCGATAAAGTGTTGCGCATCATTGGTGATCACTACAAAGTTCAGGTAGTGGATGATCAGTAATATATTTTCATATTCCATCTGTCAGCCCTCATTTATTGTGGTTATATTTTATAGCAAGCAAAAGAGATGGTTAATGATATTTTGCGAGAGGGATTTGCAGATAGGAATGAATATGGATCTCGAATGGGAGGAGGTGGGATGGAAGTAAGTTTGTAACTTTATAATATTATACTTTGGATAATACTGTTCAGTGCACATGGTTTAAATTGTTTTTATTGAACAGATTGCTGTTCCTCGTCATTCGGTGGGAGTGGTTATCGGCAGGAATGGAGAGATGATCAAAAAGATTCAGAGTGATGCTGGAGTAAAGATTCAGTTTAAACCAGGTACATGTTTATCATCACATAGTAAAAACACTCACTACTGTCATAGCAGTTTTTATATTATACAGTGTATTAAAATGTTCTGTTTCACACAGATGATGGTTCAGGCCCTGATAAAATAGCTCACATCATGGGGCCCCCTGACCAGTGCCAGCACGCTGCCTCAATAATTACTGACCTGTTACAAAGTGTCCGTGCCCGAGAAGAGGGTGGGCAAGGGGTAAGTGTGCGTGGGCTTGTGTCCATACAGTAGTTTGTAGTTTATTATCTACCTGCATTTCAGTCGTCCTTTAATTTGCTGCCTGTCCTCTTTAGGGCCCCCCAGGGATGCCACCAGGTGGACGGGGCAGAGGTCAGGGAAACTGGGGTCCACCGGGAGGAGGAATGACCTTTTCCATTCCCGCTCACAAATGTGGTCTTGTAATTGGGAGAGGAGGGGAAACTGTGAAGTCCATTAACCAACAGACTGGTGCATTTGTTGAAATTTCTCGTGAGCCACCTCCAAATGGTGATCCAAATTTCAAACTGTTCACGATTAGAGGGTCCCCCCAGCAGATTGACCATGCAAAGCAACTTATAGAAAAGAAGATTGAAGTACATTACATATTAATTGCAGTTTTATCTCAATGTTGCTTACTATGTAATTAATCTTTCTCTATTTTTATCCAGGGTCCATTGTGTCCTGTTGGTGGTGGTCCAGGTCCTGGAGGACCAATGGGTCCTTATAATCCAAACCCTTACAATGCAGGTCCTCCTGGTGGAGCTCCACAGTAAGTATCATACACACATTGCTTTTATCACAGTGAGACGAACAGCTGCCATATCTTGTATTATCTGTTCTGCAGCGGGGCTCAACCTGGTGGTCAGTTTTGTCCTCAAGGCTGGGGAAATACCTACCAACAATGGCAAGGCCAGGCTCCCCATGACCCCAGTAAGTGCTACACACAATACACGTTTGCAGATTAGTACAATGTTGTAATGTTTAATGTACCCAATGCACAGGTAAGGCCGCAGCAGATCACAGTGCAGCGTGGGCAGCATACTATGCACAGTACTACGGTCAGCAGGCAGGGGGCACCATACCAGGACAAACGGGATCTTCCTCTGGAGCACCTGGAGATGGGGCCCAGCCCTCACAGAGTGCAGGGGGGCAACCAGACTACACAAAAGCATGGGAAGAATACTACAAGAAAATGGGAATGAGTAAGTTTGTTGCTTGATCTTTTTTTTTTTTTTTAAATTAGGAATTTGATCAGGGATTTCTTATTGCTTTCATATCTTTCCAATGATTATAGGGTATTATTAATAAGTAATTGCCTTTCTAGGTCAGCCTGCAGGTGGGGCAGCAGCTCAAGGGTCACCTGCTGGAGCTGGAGGGGCAGCAGCTGCAGCACAGCCTGGTGGACAGCAGGATTACAGTGCCGCATGGGCTGAGTACTACAGACAACAGGCAGCGTACTATGGACAGACAGGACAAGCCCCTGGGCAGGCACCCACCTCACAGCCGGGACAGGTATAGCATGTGCATCCTGAATCTCATTTTGAGTGCAACTCTCATAGCCTTCATTGTAATTGGGATATCTGTCATTCCAGGCTCAGTAACATTTGGTCAGATGGATGCTCCGTAGCCCTTTGGAATATTTTCTTTGTTCAGGACATTTCCTTTGGACTACAACAAGACACTGGTTACCCTGCATACGTCCCTTTTCTATATTCCTTGCTCTTGATCCACAAAAAACTGAAATACAGGAACATGATTTGCTTATGCATTGAACAAAGCACTAAAGTCCTCACCCTTACCTCATCCTCATTGTGATATCTCCATTTTTAAAATGTGAATCGAGCATCTATGCTTGGCGGCTAGCACGACAGAAACATTCATTTTAGTAAGTTTAAGTATTTTTAATCTGTGAGGGCAGGGAAAATGTTTGGCAGTATTTTTGATTCATCAAAAATTATGATTGTACTTTTTTCTTTTTTATCACATTTTAGAACATTCCTAATGTTAAGTTGCAGGTGCTTTCCCTGCTCTTGTATATTAATTTTATTTTTATTTTAAGGGTATGTGTATGCATGTGTTAGAAATGTATGCTGCTGAATAGGAAAGGAGTGAACCTCGGCTACATTAAGGCAAAACCAAACTTGCACTTTGTAAGCTGGTGTGTGTGTGTGTGTGTGTGTGTGTGTGTGCGTGCGTGCGTGCGTACCCTCTTTACATCCACATCCTTTTTTTTCTTGTGTCTGCTGATTTTATGTTATTTTTTTACTGCTTGGTTTTTAAATACATAAAATAAAACTCTTCAAATTCATGTCTTCTAAATTCTTGCTTCACAATATTGTACTATTCATCTGATGCAGGCTAATGATGAATGCAGACTTTTCCATTAAGGACCCCTACCTGAGTCTTTCAGCTGTATAGTTATCCAGATTTTGACAAATCTTTGCTGTTCGACTGTCCGTGTCTGTCTGATTGTCTCAAATCGTTGTTGTTGGCGTTTTTTATTTTTTGTTTGTTGTTGGCGTTTTAAGTGTTTGTGTTTTTGACGGGCTGACTCGCCATGACGCAGTCACGTGCCAGAGTTGGCCAATCAGCGCAGGCCGAAGGAAACAGTGGAGTTTGGAGATGGCGCCCAGCTCGAAAACAGAAAAGGACGAAGGAAAAACAAAAGCTCAAAGAAAACACAAGGACCACGTCGTGAAGCTCCTGGTCCGGGGAAAGGTAGGACGAGATCTGCATTTCAAGATATACGATTCTCCAAATAAACGATGCTATTACAGTTGATTCAATGTTCGAGTCTTGGGAAGCTAGCTAATTGCTATGAGCTAATTGCTATCAGCTGAGGCTTGAATCAAAGTAGCTAATGAATAATCGATTTTCAAGTGTGAGAATATTATCACTTGCACACTTAAAGATGCATTTACTTTTAACAGACTTGAGCTTATTGTTACTTAGCGTATAAGCAATGTCAGTCAAATCTATTCAAGTCATGGCTCATGTATTTTCCAAGCAAGACCTCTTTATCTTCATCCAGCCCGCATTTTAATGGTATTTTAATGATGTACTTTGCAGCTGTCTGGACAGTTTCCCCAGCGCCGCTTTAGGAAACTTCCACCACGAGTGTGCGTCCCATTGAAAAACATCGTCAGTGAGGAGTTCCTTAGGGCAGGGTAGGGTTGTTAATAAGTTTCCTGCATTATCAGTGCCACCCACGTTACTGCTATATAATATGTCCACACTCCTATGCCTTTCAGACATATATTTCTTGGGTTCACCAAATGTGGTCGATATGTTCTGTCATACACCAGTGACTGTGGAGAAGATGATGATTTTTCTTTCTACACTTACCATCTCTACTGGTGGGAGTTTAACTTGCACAGTAGACTCAAGCAGGTAAAATGATGTACCATAAACAATTAAGTTTCCTTTTCTCATATTTCAATGATAATTAATGCTTAGTATTGTGTAATCAGAAGACAAATTATTTTCTGCAGGTACATCATGTGCGGTTGTTTGCAGGAGAGGAAATTTATAGTGACCTTTACCTCACTGTTTGTGAATGGCCAAATGACACATCGAAAATTGTCATCTTTGGATTTAAGTATGAAATTGACATAAACCATAAGCATAAACCATTTTAAGTCACTCTGTTTACAAGAATAATGATTTAGATTTTTTTTCAGTACACGCAGTTCAAGTTCTGTTCTGATGAATCTAATGATGAGTGATGAGAACAACAGGGACATTTATATCACAATTGCCTCAATGCCGCCTCCTAAACCCTGCGCTCAGTGCTGCCCTGTCCCTTCACCTTCAACTATCCGCACTGGTCTGTCCCCATAAGTAAAATATATACTTACTTCTGTATGTACCATTCGATCATCTGATTGCTGTTTTCCGTAGGGGGAGGTGATTGTCTAGAGCATGGCTATGTGCTTAACAGTCGCTACCAGGTCGTGTACCCTTTTCCCACTTTCCAACCAGCTTTCCAGTTGAAGAAGGACCAGGTTATACTCCTAAACACAAGTTACTCACTTGTTGCCTGTGCAATCTCTCTCTGCGCAGGTATATGATTTTCACTTTATTTTATATGACACAATAACACATTTGTTATTACAACATAAGATTAAAAGAGTAAATGTCCACTCTTTATTGCATAATATGAGGCTCCCATACAAAGGATTTGTTTATGAGCTAATTGAACAAACCACATGTTTGTTAAATTAAATTTGAAATAAAAGTGTCCCCATTTGACCAATCAATTTCAAATCAGTCTTGATCAAGAACTCCCGATCAGGGGTCGCTAACCTTTTTCATCCTGTGAGCTACTTTTTGTAAAACGAAAATGCCAGAGACCTACTAATTTTAGCGGCTGCCAAAAGTTTTGTAAATATAAGAGCCATGGTAATCTGAAGATGAGGTGCAGATGGATGACTATAAAACATAACCCATTATCTAGTTATCAGTACACAAAATTAGACATCCACATTATACATTTACAAAGGAAATAGGCATTTATTCAGTGAAATATGAGTTATTCAGCTCAATCTGTATAATTCAGAAATCCCTTGGCGAGGTACTTGGAAGGGGGTAGAAGCTATTGGTAGGTGCCTGATCTAGATGCAGATATTCATATAATGTCTGATGTATCCATCATGGAAAAAAGACTTAAATTCATTACACTAAAATCCAAACTTTTCTTCTTTTTTTTTAATTACAGGAAACCAAGATCCATCTCCTCAAATCCTCTACACAAAAAAATTATCTTCCCTCAACATTTGCCCCACATCTGCCTCTTTATCCTCAGTACCCCAGAGGTCTCCAGAAAGAAGACAGCCCCTCCACAGCCCCTGTCCTCTGTCTACACCTCACAGCCAGTCCCAAGCTGCTGCTCGCGCCCGAGAATTTGCAGCTGATCTTTTTAGACGAGCCCAAGCCAGTGGAGTAGTGGGAGAAAAAGAAGAGGAAAAACGAGGGGGTTCTGATGAAAAACCACGAAGCACAAGAGATAAAGGACATTTAGAGACACAGAAGCCAGAGAGACAGACGTGTTTGCCACAAGCATCAACATCAGCTCATAGTTTAGTTCCGGTACCACCGCCTGCTCCTTCCTCGTCTTCGTCACCACCAACACAAGCACCAACTGAAGGCACCTCTACAGAACCGGCATATGTCAACTACTCACATCTGCAATACCGCCTCCCGCGGCCAGGGGCATCTGAGCTGGGTACAGGACAGACTGGAGGAGGTAAAAATATTTGACAAAGTAGTGTTGAAATCATAGAGATGTTTACCTTTGTTTTGTATACTTGATTCATTATACAGAATATTAGACTAGCAGGGGTGTTGTCATGAAGTTGACAGGGAGTCACAACCAGTCTGTCATCTTTAAATGGCACTATACTACAATGATTATTCAAAATAAGTTGGTGACTAATCCACTATTAAATTATTTGTAATAGTTTTTTGGTTGTTGTTGTAAATTGTAATCTGGGCTACACAGACTAAGACGCACACATGCCAAAGACATTAGTATTATTAAAGACAGCTGTATTATTAAATAAAAATGTATGAACATTTGCAGGTTTTGAACAATATTAGAGTTAATATTCTCAATCTAGTCTTCAGTCACCATATTTTAACATTTATTGGTTAGAAATATACAAATGCATCTCATTGCACATTATGAATTATTGTTTCGACAACAAATTGAAAAAAATAATCACAGATTAGTCGACTACTAAAATCATTAGCTGCAGATTTTTTTTATTTAGACTGCAATTTTTTTTGGCCATTGGCTGCTTTGTATGATGCTTTTGAATGCTACGGTGTAGTTTACATGTGTTTATATTGGTCTCTGCAGGATATGAAGATGATAAGGTTCAGCTGCCCTTCACGGTCACTGATCTTAAAGGAAGAAACCTTGAACTTGTAAATGGGACATACAATGGACAGGTGAGGGAAATCGTGCTAAATTCACTAAACTGCAATAAGATGTGTGCGCTTCATTGTTTTAATGCTAGTTGTGTTTTTTCAGTGTGTCTCTGTAGAGCAGTTAACCCTGGACTTTGAATATCTTATCAATGAGGTGATCAGAAATGATGCATCCTGGGCCTCGCAGTTCTGCTCTTTCAGTGATTATGATGTTGTGATTTTGGAAGTAAGCAACATGAACCATTTGCTCCATTTTATTGTATTATATGTTGTCATTGACGTGTGCATTTTCTTACATTTATAAGGTGTGTCCAGAGACAAATACTGTTATGATCAACATTGGGCTGTTGTTACTGGCTTTTTCCAACTCAGACGAGGAGCACTGCAGGTTTGGCTGATTAATAGTACAAACTTAGCACTGTTACCATGGTGACATAAATGCAAATGAATCAGTGTTACTTGGTACGTCAATTTAGTAGAAGTAGATGATATACTGAAAAAGGAGGAAAAAATATTTTTTTTTGGAGGCAAAAATAATTTTCATTGTTTAATAATAATATAAGAATGCAGGCTTGTCGAAGCCTCTCAAATAACACCATAGTCATTCATTCACTCCACCCTGGGGGTCGTAAGGTACTATAATAGCCACAACTGCCCTGGGGTAGACTGATTTATGCGAGCCACTGTGACCCCAAAAGTGTAGTTTATGGTCTGCAAAATATAAAAATAAATTATAACAAAACTGCAATCTTTCCAATGAGTAATAAAGTAATATCTGGATATTGTTAATTTTACAGTCCACTTGTGTGTGGACCAACTCAACCATAGTTTTATAGGCTTATCATTGCACATTTCTTAAGCATTTTCAATGCCATCGTCATATCACCCACCCTATGATGTAGTTTTGTTGTTGGTTTTCTATACATTTTTACATTTATTATTTTCTTTACCGCCCCTGATAAGATATGTTAGATATTTTTTGTTAAGTTTTGGCAAAATTTCTCATTGTTTTTTAACTAGACCAAACACATACCACTCAAACCTGCGGGTCAGCTGGGACCTCAACACTGGTGTATGCTGCACTGTTGGAGTGGGAGACCTGACAGAGGTCAAAGGTCAGACGAGGTGAGACATACACATTTCCTTGTTAATTATCTGTTCATTGTTCAGGTTTTTTTTTTTTGCTGGTCAAACACAGTTGTTTCTTTCAGTGGCAGCGTGTGGAGCTCCTATAGAAAAACCTGTGTTAACACTGTCATGAAATGGCTGGTTCCTGAAAGTGGCTCTCGCTACATTAATCGAATGACTAATGAAGCTCTCCATAAAGGTGACCCTTATTCTCGAAGTCCACTGTCTAATCTTAATGTATTTTATATTATAATAGTACTGCTGTTTGAAGGTGGAGTGATCAAAATGTTGATTGAGCCCAGGTGCTATCAGTGCTGGATAGCTCCGCCTTATCCTTTCAATTAAGGAGCAAGTATATTTAGGACAGTAATTTTTCATTACAGGCCTAGTGAGATGTGATTTCTCAGCTGTATTTACTGGGACCAAGTCTGAGTTAACTAGTGTTGTGCTACCAATGTCTAAAACATGTTTAATGTCTCATCTTTAGGCTCGTCACTTCAAGTGTTGGCTGATAGCGACAGATGCACCTGGATTGTACTATGAAACTGGACTTTTGGCAGAGGCCAGGGTGTACTTGTCAAACTGTAAATAATGTTTTATAATGTCATTTGACTAAAGTCATTCTTTTTGTTTATTGTAACCAGGAATCTGGACTGAATATTTTTTTACTTATTGTGTGACTGTTTGAATGTGGTGATAGTTTATGAAATCCAGTGTGCTACATATTAATGGTGCACTGCTTACAGCAGCCATGTTTCAGTCTTTTAATGTCAATAAAGTAAAAGTGGCAGTTATCTTGTCATTTGGCTCTGTGGGAGTGTGTGTTTTTATCTATTTGAGGTGATGTATTCTACAGATATATTTGATAATCTGTCAACTGAACTAAAGCCCATATTCTATTATGATGTGGTTTAATATAATACAAGGCAACTGCATAGCTTGTACATTGTCAAATTATCTAGTTCAGGTTATACTGTGGTTGTAAGGAACGGATGGAGCACTGAAGGAAAAAGTTAGAAAACAACTCACACCACATGACCCTTGTTTATTAACCCACTGTTACAGAATATATATTATACGCACATTTCCACTTACACACTTTGCAAAAGGCACAGTTAGTTTATTCATTAGTTACCTCATTGAATAAACATGTAAAAAATATGGCTGAATATAACATAGCAAGTCAAACAACACAGTAAATGGTGCAGTGCTCTTCTGCATAGTCATCGCCTTGGCTTAAATTTAAAGTAGAGCACAAAAGATTATAATGTGATTTTTACCACAGCAATCAGGTCAGTGGTTAAGGCGGGGTAAAAAGGGATACGATAACTTTCATATAAAGAAAGCAAACAAGTATATATTTCATAAAGGCTAAACAAACATGGCTTTTAATCTCAACAGCCACTGGGAATATAGGAAAGGCACAAGGAGAATGATGATAAGGATTAGATGATCTGAAGGCATAAAATGGCATCTTAAATTAAGATTAAAAAAACAACAACAACAAACAAAAAACATTTGGTGAGAGAGGCTGATTTAGTTCCCATTTTATCAAGTTCATACTCACAGCATGCATTCGCAATTAGCTCACAACACCACAGTGAATCAGCGCAGTGGCATGATAAATGTAAAGGACCAGATAAGATGGTGTTTTAAGATGTGCTGTGCGTCTCTGGCAGCAGATTGAGGCTTGTCCTTGGCTGTTTGGTTGGTGGTTCCAGAGAATCTTTGTCTCTCACCTCATTTAGAGAACTGGACTGAAGCATGATGTCTCCACCCTCTTCATCACTGTCATCGTCTTCCTCCTCCTCCTCCTCATCTGACAGGAGCAACAGAAAAATCAATGCATCTAATCACCAAGACAATCAAAAAAAATCTAAAGTGTCACAATACTTAAGATATGGAAGAAAAAACAATTACATTTGATGGGAAACACACAGTTTTGGAGTCAAACTTATTTGAAAGCCCATTCCCTGTACATTATGGGTTCTACACCTTTCTTACCTTTCTCTATATCTGGTGAGTTATGTCTCTTCACTGTGCTGGAAAACTAGAAAAAGCAACAAAATGTGTCACAAAGGACAACAATTCATACATATATTTCCATGCAGGATTTGCGTACCTCTCCCATCACTGCAATAGAAGTCTCCCCTTTGGCCCGGGCCACTCTGTGCTCTATGAGGTAGTACATGTACTCGTCATACAGCAGGCGGATCAGGTGAAAGGAGCCAAAGCTTGCAGCACTGCGGAGAGTCAGGTCTCGAATCACCATTGAACTAGAGGAGCAGAAAGATGGTTAGAGAATATGTTAGCTATCCATGTACATCTTGTTCTGGCCTTTAATGTTACCTGTAAAATGACCAGTTGAGCAGGAAGGTTTTGGCTGCCTTTGGTAAAGTGGCAGGGTTGTTTTCGAAGGGTTTGAGCACCTGAGTGACCACACTGTCCAGCCATAAGGCCCACCGCTCCAGGGAGTTCTGCTGCTGAAGAGTCACTTTAAAATCCTGCTCCAAACGCTTAACCATGACATCATCGCACTGACACACCCACGACGCCTGCTCCTGTGAGGGGCACAGAGGGAGCGGTGAGCAGAGGAAACGACAACCACAAGTCAAACTGAGGTCAAATGTCAAACCTGAACATTGGTGAAATCCACTCTGTTTAAGTCCGACAGCATTTGGTTGATCTGAGCTGAATTCTGAAGCACAGCACGAGCTGCTTGTGCCAAGTGATTCAGGCTGGTGTAGCGGCGCAGGGTTTGGGAAAACGAGTTCACACAAACTACCTAAAGTCAGGATGAGGCAGTAAAGGGTAACATCACACACTGGCTACACAGGATGAAAGTGGTGAGAGAACATTGTTATACCTTAATGCGAACCATCTCTTCTGGGATGTTCATCATGGCACCAATCAGCCAGCTCTCTAAACTTTTAGCAAAATTGCGAATGGCCTGAGTTAAGGCACCTAAAGCAGAATGAGAGGCAATGGTTACTTTAATAAGCACACACATATATTTTTAATAAGGTACTGCATGTGCTGCTTACTGGGAATAGGTCTCAGTACATCAGGAATAAGGATTTCCACTAGAGTCTGGTAGAGCAGGTTGTCACATTCTTTGGTCCAGAGAAGGACTGGCTCAAACTTACACAGCATCACCAGGCAGGCCTTAGGCAGTCGCTTCTCTGACTCATTGTGCCTAGAAGAGTATTCACCCACATTTTTTCATACAAATGAATTATTATATTTAGTATTATTCACATTTATATTAATTATTAATGCATAAGGGACTATGCTGCGACTTACAGGTTGAGGGATTCTGTGTCATTGTTTTGACTAAACCTCCAGAAGGATTTCCACAGTGTTTCCACAAGAGTGAACTGAAGATTGATCATAACGTCCAGTACTGCCTATGATCCAACAACACCACAATGCAAATGTTACCAAACTTGCTTTAAATTACACATTAAGTGCACCATGGGTGGTAACTACCTCACAGTGTTCCCTGTAGAGACTCTGAAATGCCCTGAGGTGCTCCAGAAGGACTCCTTCAGGCATAGCTCGGTCTTGTAAATCAATGTCCCCAAACTCTGGAAGTGGCCGTGATGCCTCTGTTGTCAAGAGTGAAGTGAGTTGATGGACAGAATATGGTTGAAAGAAGTTTGTTTAGGTAAGCAGATTCATTTTCCTCACCCAGGAACTGCTGGTACTGTTGAACCTGAGCTGAAATGTCACAGAGTCCTGCTGCCTGCTGTTGACCTGCCCCTCCTGATGTCCCATTAGCAATGCCCTGTGTCTTCTGAACCTGCTTTACCCTGTTGGTTAACACAAATACACACAGTTGGTATTAGCAGTGTATACAACTCATATAAATCATGGTAATCTCTCATTCTACTAGGAGTGGTCCATTGTAGAAAAAGTTTCATAGGTAGTCATCAAACCTTCGTACCCCATACAAACCTGTTATTATAGCAGTGTAATAAGACTACAGATTACAGATTTGGTTATTGATTCTTACACTTGAAAATCACACAAAATTTATATCCAAGCATCGAATATTAAAAAGTTTTGAGGGTTTTTTTTACCGTGTTTTCTGTGAAAATGGCTGCTGCCTCATGGCCATGTGCTGATGCTCATCCATCAGTCTGAGCAGAGGGGAGCCTGACTTGATCCTCAGACCATAGTAGTGGTACTTGGAGTTCCCTCTAAAATATTAAATTATTATTTCATTGATTATTGTTGCAAGTTCACTGATTTGTACCTGTTGCTGTTTATTTACCTAGTTCCTAATCTCCTTGTGCGCAAACCCAAAAACACAGACCGAATAAGTTTTCCAAAAGAAGCAGCATTGACTGGCTCAAGTTTCTGCTCCTGACAATGCAGCAGATAGTGATAGTAAAGAGTGCAGCGGGGCAAGCTCACACCTTCTGCTCCCTCGTAGTTTTCAACCAGCCACTGCACCTAAAATGTAATTAATACACATTCAAATACAGTTATTACAATATCTGTATTGATACCTTACATCTGATGAAACTGATATTTTCTGGAGAAGTGATGTTAACTTCTCTATTAGGCTTGTTAGACTTACTTGGAACTACACCTGCTGATCTGCTTTGTGCACTTGAGATGAGAGGTCCCTCTCATATAGAATTATTGTCACAGGCGAACTAGCATTAGCAAACAGTTTTTCACCTAAACAAGTCCATGAAAGCTCATATTAATCACAGCCTCCTTAAAATGTGTTGTTTAAATCCATTTTATGTTTTTCTTGAGTTTTCAGACAACTTTCATGGTAGTTATTGCTAATGTGTTACCATGGTAACTGATAAACATTCTGCCATGGAAATTCATAAAAATACACCCTCAGCATGAAGCCGCTGCATCAATACCAGAGAAATTAAAGTCATGACGTCAGGTCAGATATCTACCATCTGCAATACATGTTTAATATTCTAATATAATAGTAATACCTGTATAGTAACTGTATCTAGCCAGTATCTTTTTAATAGGTCATGTTAGAACATATAGCATGTTTTTGATTTAAAAGGTGCACTACATAGTTTCTGGTGAAGGATCCAGCTGCCTGTCACCATGAAGATGTTATTACCTTGCCTGTAATGTTCCAGACTATGGCATTAAACTCATCTCCATTTATGGAGACAAGTAAATGACACCACCAGGTCATGTTATAAGTCAGATATGTGGAGGGGCAAACCTGCTCACAGTAACAGTGCATGGTTCTCTTTAATGAATGCTTGATATGTTTAATGACAGATTATAGAACATTCCAGCCAAAGCAATGCCATCTTCATGAAGACAAGCAGCTGGAAGACAGTTCACCAGTATTTTTAATATAGTGCATCTTTAATGAGCAAAAGCTGAACCCTTACAGTGGCAGGTGGAGCACGAGAGTTGGATCCGGAGAAAGTCTGAGCTGCTCCCAACAGATATCCTCCAGGAAGCACATACCCCGCCCCGCTCGCAGCCGTGGCAGTGCCCGCTGTAACTGCTGCTGCGACAGACTGAGAGGCCACAGCTCCGGGGATGTCTGACTCAGAGCTGGAGGTGGCTTCGTAGAAGTTGGAGGAGGACGTCGGAGGAGTTTGGGAGTAGAGTGGCGAATTGGAGAAGGGGTAGTTGCTTGAACGGCTAAATAAAAACAAATTTGATGAAAAGGGTGTCCGGTGAGTTACAAAGGTTTTTTTTGCACAGTAATGTAGTACTCACATGGTGGA